>PVJH01006051.1:0-105661 GCA_004026705.1 Nesogale talazaci
GTCCTTCAAATAGGAGCTTATGTGTATATCCTTACAGTTGGTTCCTCTCTCTACCCCACCTTCTCTCCACCCTACCAGCAGCTCCAATCTAACCACTGGCCCGAAGGGGCTCATCCATCTTGGTTTCTCCATATATCCAGCTCCCCTCTTTACTATTGTACCTTCTCCAGTCCATCTGGGTTTATAAGGTAGAATTGGGACCATGATGGTTGGGGGGAAGAAGGCTTCAGGAACTAGAGGAAACTTTGTATGCATCATCACTGTCCTGTTGCGCCTTGACTGGTCTGTCTCCTCCCCATGACTCACCTGTAAAAGGGTGACTAATTACCCACCAGTGGGCCTTAGGTCTCCTCCTTGATCTCCCCTTCATTCTTAATGATGCGATTCTTGTTATTTGATGCTCAATACCTGCTCCCTACGGCCCTCTTGATCACACATGCTGGTGTGCTTCTTCCATGTGGGCTTTGCTGTTTCTGCACTGAATGGCGACTCATTTATCTTCAAGTCTTTGAGACTCCAGACATTCAATCATTTGGTAGCTGGGCATTATCTTTTCTTCTACGCTGTTTGCCTCTGTATCCATTTGTGTTCAGCGATATCGGGAGTCAATTGGTCCATTGATTTTGGTTTTTGTTCTTTGATGTCTGATACCTGATTGCTTCAGCACCTCATGATTGCACAGGCAAATGAGCTTCTTTTATGGTGGGTTTTGTTGCTCCTGAGCTAGATGGCTGCTTGTTTATGCTCAAGCCTTTAAGACCCCAGATGCTATATCTTTTGATAGCTGGGCCCCATCAGCTTTCTTCACCACTCTTGCTCATGCTACCACATGTCCTCAGTGAGCGCCTTGGGGATGTGTGCACACAGTGATATGTGTGCTTCCCCCCCACCCACCCCTGTTTAATGACTATTGCCTAGACCTTTCACCACCTTGGCCATGCTGGCAGTTGTGCTTCTTCTGTGTGGGTGTGGTCTCTTCTAAAGTAAATGGTCTATTGTTTATCTTCAGGCTTGTAAGACCCCAGACGGTACATCCTTTGATAGCTGGGCACCATCAAATGTTTACAGGAGCTGAAACTTTGCTTATGCACCCATTTTACTTCTGTGATTGTTTTGGGCCAGTGAGCTTTGTGGAATACCAGTTTCATAGAACAATGTGTTCTTGCATTGAGGGAGCGCCTGAGTGAGGGCCCAAGATCCACTTGCTACTCTAATATTTCAATTAGAAAAAGGTTGCATTACAAGTAGGCATGTAACTTGTCCTTGTTTTTAACTCAGAGATAGCCATTCTGCTGGGCATCTTCCAACATATCCTCCATGATTTTTTTCTCAGAGATGTGCTTCAAATATAATTTGAAAGTAAAAAATATTCTTACACTCCTACTGAATTGTTCAGTAGCTCTGGTAACAAGTAGCCACCAGAACTGATTTTAACCTCGCTTACTCCATCAATGACAGTTCAATAGCCCTGGGACCACGGGGAACCGATTTTACACACATTTAATCAATTAACGGCAATGCACCTCAGTGAACACACATTTGCAAATTCAGCTAATCAGAAAAGGACTCACTCCAATGAATACCCTTCTGAAAGCTAATTAATCAACAACATTTTCACCTGAGAAACTGTTTCTATAAAAGTCATCAAAATACTTCTGCCTGTGAAACTCCACCAATTACTGAATTCTATCTTCTAACTCCATCTAATCTTGACAGTCTTTCTTACTTTGAGACTATGTATCTGACCAGGCACAGTACTACCCTTCTTAAGTACTCACTTTGAAGTTTGTTTTTCTTTTGTTTAAGATAAACAAGGACTAGAATCCAACATTTGGGTAGATATTGACTCTATTCCCATTGCAGTCTGGTTGATTCTGACTCAGAGTACACATCGGACACAGTAGTAATGCTCCATTCTGTTTCCTAGGTTAGTCTTTAGGGAAGGTAACTGACACACCCTTTCCCATGGGTTAGAACCATCGACCTGGCAGTTAGAAGTGGAGTGCTCCTTAACCATTATGCTTTCAGGCCTCCTGCTGACATTTTTGGGCACACCTTTCTCTTGTTCTAGTAATTTAATTTCTAGAAGTGTTCCCAAAGAGGCCCTTGTTGTAATTCTTGTTAATTACATTTAATCATTACAACAAACCCACAATATAAGACTTAATTTAGTTACGATTTTCGTTTGAGAGAACAACGGTTTAAGCAAGTTAGAAACCTTTACCTCGCCACACATGTAGGATGTCCCAAATATCCGGTGACTGATGCCTGAACAGGGGAGGGCTTTTGAGCCTTACTTCTTCTTCAAAAGCAAATGACTCATAATAAGGGCAAAAAACATCTGGTAAATATTTAAATGGAAGTGTCCTTTATGACCATGAAAAGACAAAAGTGGCAAAATATCTAGGAAAATGAAAGAGTTAAGCAAGTTATGATTTATTTATCTAATGAAATGGTCATTTTATTTACATTTATATATTTTAAAATCATTTTATTGGGGGCTCACCCAACCCTTATCATGATCAATATATACATCAATTGCATGCAGTCCACATTTGCACATTTGTTGCCATCATCATTCTTGAAACATCCTCCTTCTACCTACGCCCCTGGTATCAGCTCCCCTTATTTCCCCTCCTTGCCCTTCCCCCTCAGAGACCCTTAATAGCTTATAAATATTTATGAACAATTGTGCTAAAATATTTGATATAAACTAAGTACAAAAAAACAAAGCAAACTGTAACAAATAGAGCAAGAAATATTATGTATAGCTACATCTATTAATTTAAATTAAAAGGAGATTTATTTCTGGAGTGGTTGGATTCTAGGTGAAATAAATATTTTTTATTAGCACCGTAATGTTTGTGTAATAAAATTATCCAGGCACTCCTCTAGAGGAAGATAAGTCTTTCTACTTCCACAAAGAGCTATGGTCTCAGGAAGACACAGAGACAAGTCGACCCTGTCCTGTAGGGTAACTCTGAGTTAGAATCTCCTGACTGACAGTGAGTTTGGTTTTGGTTTGATCTGACTGATTTGGTTTAGATATGATATTTAGCTTCTTTCTTATAATTTCCCTCCAAATGTACTTCCAATCATATGTAAAGTGGGCAGATATTGATGAAAGTGTTGCCAATGATGGTGTCACATTACAGTAAGATGAATCATTTAATATTGTCTAGAGACAACCATTTCCCTTAAAATGTCCTTTGGCCACCAACACGTTGCTAGTCTTCTGCTGGAAGATTTGCTGATAAATCCCCTTCACTTTACATAGATGGCAGCTCCCCACCATCAAGCTCCTCTCTGAGCAGACTGCAGATTCGATTTTGTGCTCGCACAAAAAGGGAGGGCATTCCACATCTCACCCTTTCACACCTCAGGCTGACAGTGACTTTGGTTTGGGCCTGGTCTGAGAGATTTGACTTAGCTGTGACTTGGTCTCTTTCAGATAGATATCCCTTTTGAGACAGATTGTGATACCTATCTCCAAAATAGAGAAAAGTTATATTCATTTTTGCATTCAAACAACATGAATTTAAAGCCAGACATTTTAAATTCACAAGGCTTTGCATTCAGAGTACATGTAAATGTGAATTAAAAGGAAGAGTAGAACATAGAAACTGAAAGAAAAGATTAGTTGGCATTATGAAGAGGCTAGAAAATGTAATGAAAAATCAAAGAGAAATTATTGAAAATAACTAGAAAAAAATTCCTCTACAATAATCAGAGATTCTGTTCATCTGTGGGTTAAGCAATGCAGAGTCACCTACAACAAAGATGGTGCTTAAAACCCACCAGCCATTCAGCTTGAGAAAGACTGAGGTTGTCAGTTCCTATGAAGATTTGCAGTGCAAAAAAAACCTATATAAGATGCTGATGAGTCAGAACTTGATGGTAGCAAGCTTTGGAATAGAGTAACCACTGATTTTATAAAGGATCATTAGAAATCCCATTGGTCTACTATATATTGTCCTAAATAAAACAGCATATTTTAATCTTCCTCCATTCAATCTAAGTACTTACAAACATAAATATGCACACAATAGTGCTTTTTCCAGCGAGGCTGGATCACTGGGAAGTGCTTCCTTGACTCTTTATAGTTTAACTGTAGGGAAATCATGGTTTCTAAGAATAAAATTTTAAGAGCAGTTTGAAAATCATAAATGCAGGTTCTGCAGATAAGTTGTCAACAAATTTCCATCCCCAAGCATGTAATTTGAAGCATAGACTTAGAGCTGTTTACATCTTTAAAATAAGAACATAGCATTAAACGCAATAAGAAAAGAATATAGAGTAGTCATTCTTATAGGTGTACTCTTCCAAAGGATTCATTCCGACCACAAGGTTAGGGGTTCAAGCTCTCAAGTTGATCCTTGATATAAAATCGAGGCTGTCTCCTCTTGTGGAAATTTATTGCCTTAGAAACCATAGGGCGGTGTTTGTGCTTTGTGTTTTTTAATCAAGACAAAGAGGAGCCCTGGTGGAGTAGTGGGTTGGAACTTCAAGGGCAGTGATTCAAACCCACCACTGGAATGAAAGATGAGGTGATCTGTCATTTTATAGAGTTTTGAAGACGATAAGAAGCAGTTAAAAAGCTTGAGATTTCAGACCTTTTTGAGGCTTTTCACAAGAATGTGCTGGCAATCTACTTCTGAAAAGCAACCACAGAAAATCCTGTCGACATGGTTCTACTCTGACACATGTGAAATCCTCGAGTCAGCATCAGCTCCCAGACCATTGTTGTGGTATTGCTTTTTTTTTTTTCAGGGCAAGACTAAAAGAGACTTCAGAAATGTGTGAGATGTTGCTCTGTATACCTTCAACCAACTCACAAGAATAGGTTAGAATAACAAAGAAGGAAGTCTACAGGTGGTTTATTTCAGGAACTAGAAGAAAACAGTAAGTTCTGGTCGAAGGGACAAAATGTCATAATTAAAATTTTCTCTCAACGTGTCCATATCCTATAGAATTTGTTAATAGCAGCTATTTCTCAATTCCTAAACACAACTTTGTGATGTCTAGAGAAAACATTGTCCATAGTACAGAGAACTAATTTTTCAGCGATCTATAATCTTCTATCTACCCATATCTTCCTCCCTCTAACTTCCACCTCAATTACCCAGGGCAGTGGGCTAGGAAACTTCTAGAGCTACTCTCTGCTGCAGGGAGAAGAGTCATTCATATACCTGGCCCCAGGATGGCTCATGTTGGTGTTCTTGGCGAGGCTCTACCAAATTCTTGCTAAATAATCCAACTTATAAAGTCCAGGCTCCCTCAACTGATAACTGTGGTATTTTCTTTAGAAGTTCAATGCCACAAATATTTTTTAAATAATTTTATTGGGGGCTCTTACAGATACTACAACATTCAGTACATCATTTGTATCAAGCACATTTGCACACATGCTGCCACATACATCTCCAAACATTTTCCACTTCAGACCTTGGTACAAGCTCCTCTTTAAAAAAAAACAACAAACTCCCCTTTCCCCTCCCCCACCCTTTTTTAAAATGAATCATTTTATTGGGGGCCCATACCACTCCCATCACAATCCATACCAATATCAATTGTATGCAGGCCACATTTACACACCCATTGCCATCATCACTCTCAAGACATTCTCCCTCCCTCCAGGCCCCCAGTATCAGCTCCCTATATTACCCTTCCTCCCCCCTTCCCCTTGAACCCTTAGTAATTTACAAATTGTTATTTTTTTTCATACTGAACACTGTACAATGTGTCCCAACACTCGCTTCCCTGTTGTCTGTGTCCCAGAAAGGAGGCTACGTGTAGATCCCTGAAGTTGGTTCTCCCTTTCTATTCCTCCATCTCTCCACCCTCCTGGTATTACCACTCCTATTACTAGTCTTGATGGATCATCTATCCTAAGTTTTCCATGTTTCCAACTTCACTGTACCTCTCCTGGTCTAGCTGGATTTATGTGGTAGAATTGGGGTCATGATAGTGGGTGGGAGGCAGCGTGGGAACTAGAGGAAGGTTGGATATTTCATTGCTCCTACCCTGTATCTTAACTGGCTCATCTCCTCCTTGTAACCCCTCTGAAAGAGGATGTCACCTCACCAATTGATGGGCTTTGGGTCCCCAATCTGTACTCCCCCTCATTAATAATAATATAATTTTAGCTCATTGATGCCTGACACCGGATCCCTTCACCACCTCATGATCATACAGGCTGGTGTGCTTCTTCTGTGTGGGTTTTATTGCTTCTGAGCTGAATGGTCACTTGTTTACTCAAGCCTTTAAGACCCCAGACGCTATATCTTTTGGTAACTGGGCACCATCAGCTTTCTTCACCACATTTGCTTATGCACACATTTGTCCTCAGGGATCATATCAGGAAAGTGAGCATGCAAAGTTATGAAGCCTGATATCTTGAAGCCTGATATCTCATCCCTTTGCACCTCATGATTCCACAAGCTGGTGTGCTTCTTCCATGTGGGCTTTGTATGGCGGCTTGTTTACTTTCAAGCCTTTAAGACCCCAGATGTTCCATCCTTTGATAGCCGGGCACCATCAGCTTTCTTCGCCACCTTTGCTTATGCACACATTTGTCTTCAGTGATCATGTTGGAAAGGTGAGCATCTTGGAATGCCAATTTAATGAACAAAGTGATCTTGAACCGAGGAGATACTTGAGTGGAGGTCCAATGCCCATCTGTTGTCCTACCACTAACCCTATAAGTATACACATTAATCTCTTTCCCCATCCTCACTTATAAATATATGCCCCTACGTACATACCTGTATTTGAACCTCTATAAATGCTCATTATTCCCCAGTTCCTTCCTCTGTTTCCATTGGCTTCCCTCTTGTCCCACTATCATGTTCAGTCTCCATTGGGATTTCAGTATTTTCTCTCTGTTACATCAGTCTTAATCAATCCCTATTGGCCTTCTCTCAACCACCTTGTCCCTGCCTTTGTATCAATTGTTATTCCCTTTTTCCTGGGCTGGTCCACATCACCACCTTTCCCCCTCCTCCCCCTCTTCAATGTCCCCTACCCTGGAACTATCAGTCCTGTCATTTTCGCCTCCACCCTCTTTGTCCAGTCTATCTTGTCTAGATAGACCTGTAGAGGTAACAATATGTACAAGAAAGGTCTCTTATAATGGAGCAACTTAAGCAAATAAAACAAGGAAAACAGCAGCTGTTATCCTTGTTTTATTTGCCACAAATATTTTACAGTACTTCTTATTCACTAAAAGCTACAAGTAGAAGGTTTAGTAAACAAGTCCTTTTAAAAGAAGCTATTGTCTGAATGACCTACACAAACAAAAGGTGGGGTAAGCGCTTACTGCGGTAGAACAGATTTCGATTAGGAATGAGAGAATAGTGAAGTCTCTAAACATTCAAAGTTCATAGAGGGGTCGATTCAGGTATCTTTTTAGTATTCAACGAATATTTGTCCTGTGACTGGGATACCAAGTGAAATTTAAATAGCATTGTCCAGACTGATTTTGTGCCTACTATTCTATTATTTAAAAGTATATAATGCATTTTTCGAATGGCTTATCTTCTTTTACTGTTGATCATCCTCCCCTGTTCAAGCAGCTTTTCAAATTGCCTAATAAAATATTTTCAAATTACCTAATAAAATAAACTCCCCAATAAGTTGACATTGTGACTGGAAAGCAATAAGAAGGAAGCTTGATTTATTGATAAGTGAGGGTATGCCATAATTTTTGTGCATATTAAAACTGCCTATGGATTATGAGATCACTCTTACTTGGGGAAATTACAGCAGATAGTCACAGTGGTAAAGCTTTGAAGAAAGCGTGATACCTGAGGGTGGGTTTGCTTTGCTTGAAAGAAAGAAACAAGAAGACTTTACTTCATCTGAAATTCTAAGTATAAATCTAACAACATCACTCCAGGGAAGACAGTTACCTAAGGAAATATATGATGAATGCTTTTGTGGGAAGAATAATCAATGTATGATAAAAATGACCACTTTTCAGTTTATGTACTTTGTAATGTCTTTTTCTTCATCCCTTAATTCTCATAGATTAAATTTTCTTAAAGTGCAAGCACAGTTATATCTAATATTAATGTAAATAGACTAGTAGTCTGCATTATATTTTAAAGTTTAGCAGGAGGCCTATCACAGGCAATCGTTATGACATTAAATGTGAATAATACTTTCCTCTAATGATATCAAATTTGCATGAGTTTCATTTAGATAAAGAACAAAGAACTTTATTGTCTCTGGAAGTTAAGAAAAACAAAAAGACTTTCTAGCAAATCAGAGATACTCCAAAGTAAGGTGGATTTCGTGACGTGGTACACAAGTCAAAAGATGGCGAGTTAAGTCAAGTGTGTGTTACTTGGCGGATCCACTATGCAGTTCTGGGTTTTTGACAAGTCTTGCAGCCTCTTTGAGGCTTCTTTTCTGTAAAGGGTTGTCTGTCTTTTCTATCTTGTTTTTTTTTTTTTTTGGGGGGGGGGGGAAGGGGCATCACAGCCCTCTGGTGGTGGGAGTATGAGGCCCAGCCTTGATGCTGGATTTGAACCTCCCTCCCAGTGGGGCGCGGTCCAGCACACAACCACTACGCCACCAGGGCTCAGCCCTGGCTTTTCTATCTTACATGTTTATTTTAATTTCATTCAATGAAATACTATTTTGTCATGTAATATGGAAGCTTTGGCAATGCAAAAGTTAAACACTCAATGAGTAATGGAAAGGTCAATGGTTCAATCGTTAGAAGGGCTCTAATGGTAGAAAGATGAGACTGTGTGCTTCTGTTATGACACAGCCTTAAAAACCCTGTGAAGGGGTTAGTTCTACCTTGTCTTAGAGGGGAGTTATGAGTTGAAACAGACTAGATACCAATGGATTTTCTTTTGGAGTTCTCTATTGTAATACTAGGCACCAGGAGTCACAGATGGCTAAGAAGCTTGTAACTGAGCAGGTGAAGCCTCCATAGGAGAGAGACCTGGTGATCAGTTTCCATAAAGATGACTGCCAAGCACTGCTATGGGACAATGTTTTTATAATTTTATCATTTTATTGGGCACTCATACATCGCTTTCCATCATACTTAGTTCCTAACCTCATCGACATTCTCCCAACATCTGCCCCTCCACTTGGGCTCTTGATATGGGCCCTCCTTCCTTTCCCCTCCAGCCTTTCCCCCCTCTCCCCCAGTCCTCATTACTCTGCAATCATTATTGTTTTGTTATATCTTACACTGCTCGACATTTCCCCCTGCCCACTCCTCCCTACGTCTGCCCTCCAGATAGGAGACAGTCTGCAGATCCCCACAGCTGGCTTCCTCTCTCCACTCCACCCTCCCTCCACCCATCCAGCAACTTCACTCCCACCACTGACCCCGAGGGGGTCCATCCACCCCAAGTTCCCTTGTTTCCAGTTCCCACATCCACCAGTGTACCTCCTCTAGTTCAGCCGGAACTGCAGGGCAGATTTAGGGCTGTGATGGTTGGGGGAGGAAACCTTCAGGAAATAGAGGAAGGTTTTATGGTTCATTGCTACCTCACTGGCTCATCTCTCCCCAGTGACTTCCCTGTAAGGGCATGTCCAATTGCCCACAAGTGGGCTTTGGGTCCCCACCCTGCTCTCCCCCTCATTCTTACTGATTTAATCCTTATTCTTTGATGTTTGATGTCTGCTCCCTTCGACCCATCGTGATCACACAATTTGATGCATGCACAAGGGGCAATATGAGTCCAAGGGGCTCAGCAGCATCTGACACCAACGACAAGGTAATGTCATAGATGTGTCAGCCCACCTACCACTGCCAGTCATTGAAACTCTCCTCAGAGTAGAATCACCACTGGAAAGCATACTAGATATTTTTAATTCATTTTATTTTAAACTTTGAATAAGTTGAAATTTCCACAAAGGTTGCAAGCATGTACAGAGTGTTCCTATTCACAACTTCCTCAGGGTCCCCCACAAGGCCACTGCACATTTTCCCATCAAGAACACTGGCAGAATATTATTCACTATTACCAGTCTTCCCACAAATGCCATTTTCTGATCCAAAACCAAATCTTAGATACCACATTATATTTAGGCATCATGCCTGTTTTGGGGGGTTATGTTTTTCATCCTTTGTTCGTTAGCTTGACGTTTTTAAGGAACAATGGTGAGGTGTTTTGTAGGGTGTCCAATATGGTTTTGTTTGATGACATCTTGATTTAGGGGTTTATGGATTTAGGGGAAGATCCATAGAATAAAGATGTCCCAATAGCCTCATATGATGGTAAACTAATAACAACAAGAAGAATCACTGCTATGAAGTCCATTCAGAATCATATGGACCCCAACAGAACAATAGCAGAACTGCCATTGTGAGTTCCTAGGCTATAAGGCTTTAGAGGACTGGAAAGCTTCATCTTACCCCCAAAGGGTTCAGGTAGGCTTGTTGTCCAACATACAAGCCAGCTCACTGCCACACTCCGGTAATATCAGGGTTCGCAGCGTCAGTAACACTTATCAACAGAGATGGGAGTTTGGTTTCCTGCACAAAAAGGAATCTATCAGGTTTCTCCAAGGAAAACTTACCTTTCCCTGAGCCTTTCTCAGGGACGAAATGAAGCTTGTATTCCTGATGGTGAAAGTGTCTCCATATACTATTTGCATTTTTATGAGGATGATTTATAATTTCTCTATCATGCATTTGTATGAGCTTGGATTCATGGATGTTTATTTTACTATTTGGATTAAAATCTTACGTCATCCTGAATTGTTTTGTTTCTCAGTTTGTTCCACCTTTAATCATAAGGAGTTCTAAATGAGTTTCTAGTGTATACTTTTGACATATCTCCTCAATGCATTTTTCCCTCCAAGGGGCCTCACTTTATTTTGCTACAAGACATTTTCCAAAAAAAGACAATGAATAATGGAGTTAATCTGACCTTGAAACAACCGCAAATTTTATTATTAAGAACACATTTCAAGGATGTTTAGTAACTTCTCAGAAAATTTGCTTAGAAAATTGAGCCATAGCATAGAAATATTAAATATTTATTATAACATTTATGAAAATATATAATTATGCAACATGGGTTTATGATATTCAGGTATTTTAGGCTTTAACTGCTATTGGCTGTTAATATGAGTTTAAAGAAACTTATACATCAAAGATAACCTTCAAAATATTCTATGCCTTAGGTAAGTTTCATTTTGAGGGGTAGCCTACTAGCCCTAAGTTCTACTTGGGTTTGCTTCTTCCATATTTGAGAAAATAAATATCTTGAGAAAGTAAAGGCAACTTAAGAAACAAAATATCTACTTACAATTTATGGGATATATCATGGGAAGCACAGAGACAGTTGTTAGAGTATTCCACTGTCTAATCACATCTGTGGGTTATTACATTCTAAACCTGTCAAGAAAAGTCAAAGGGGAGAGAGAGAAATATATATATATATTTAGTTAAATATGTTATTTTTACTATGTATGCAGTTGAAATAACCAAAAGAAAATTGAGAAAGTATGCATTGTATAAGTATAAATCTTTTAGTATGCATTAATACATTCTTTTCATATATCAATTTGATATTTAAAATGTTATTGAGAAACTTAAGCTGCTACAGTATAAAACAGCAAAATAATTCAAAAGAATACATGTTGTCACTATTATGCTAAAAAAATGAAGCTAAGATATCTTGCCAACTAACTATATTTCATGGTTTTGATTTTCATAAGCTTTTCTCTTACTTAGCGATCTACAAAGTGAAATATAGAAATGAGAAAGTTATAAAATTGTCTGAATGTCTACAATTATGTCAGTGATTAGCAGAATAAAGACCAAATATTTATACAGTTAGTCTAAGCAGTACATTTCAATGTGATGCATGCCAGTCAAAATAGACAATGGGGCATGTATAGAGCCAAGAGCTTTCAGACTTTATGAAGTTATTTATTTTAAGATAAGTATGAATAAATTAATGAATAAAATAAGTAAGGACAAGAATGAAGAATTAAAGTGGGAAGCTGATCCATTGCATTCATCATTCTAATCAAGTACATTGGAGAGAAATTACATATATATACACACATATATATACATATATCTATATATAGTTACAAAATAATAAAAACATATTAAAAAACAATTGAAATGTGAAGCAATCATTCCTCAGTATCTTTTCCATCTATGGTGCATACAATTTTTAAGACAGTGTTTCTGTGTTGGAGTCTCTTAAGGGTGACACACCTTGCTGTTTTTACATTTTCTTTGAGTTTGGGACAGAGCTTCATGGGACAGGATTGGTGTTGTAGGGTGAACGGGGCTTGCTTTTTAATTGAAAAGCTCCTAGCACTGCCCTTGCTACCCTTGAAGAATGAGCAGGTACAATGAAGGAAACACATTTATCAGGCTCAATTTTCCTGACCTTTTCTCATCAGCGCTGTTTTCGATTTTCTTAAAACTTCTTCATAATAAGTCCTCATGATCATACTGTGCCTTTCAGAAAAAATATATCCAAATTGTCCTGTTAGACTTCTCTCTGCCTTTAAAATGTGACCATAGTTTTCTGAGCTGACTTCTGAGTCTTAAATTGAACTAGCTCAGCATGCCTCCGTGAAAGCCACTGTTTTGACTGGAAGCCATTTTTAAAGGTACTCTAAGGAAATTAAGACATATGTATTATTGAGATAGCTTGTCCGCAGCTATCCACTAACCACAGATAAATTTAAACATATTTCACTTAAAATAAGCCCATGCATGTATGAATTGAAATCTTAAAAGTAAAGCTTTTGACGTACTCTCATATGCGTTCAAGCTACAGAACAAAGTAACACAACACTTCTGACACATGGTGACCCCGTGTGTACAAAACAGAACTGCCTCTTAAACTTCTCAAAGAAGCTTTTGCTTGGAAAGCTTTCAAGCCCAGTCTTCCTCTGCAGCTCTGGGTGCATTTGAACTACCAACCTTTTGGCAAGGAGCTGAGCACATCAGTTTATACTGCTCAGAGATTTGTTAAGTAAAGAATTTTAAATAAAGAGTCGACTCAGATTTTTCTTTAATGTAGTGCTCCCCAAAGCTATGTCATAGAGATTTATTATCTGTCTTTCTTTTTAGGTATAAGTACAATTGTTCTGTCATATTTGTAACTTAACAAAGGGACTGCACATGAATAGGTCTTTAGTTATTAAGTGCACATGTGTGCATGGAAAATACACACTATATGAACTGTCCTCATTCTATGAACCTTAACCCGCTTTTTTATCAAATAGATTTAGTAAACTTTACATCTTATTTCTTTTTGAATTTGCACAGAAATTTACCTTATACTTGAGGGAACAACATTTCTGCTAATTCCCTAAAGTAATATTTCTCGGTTATTATTATTATTATTATTATTATTATTGCTGGTCTTTGGTAAATATTGTATTCAAATAGATTTAAAGATAATCAAAGTGTAGGTAACTGAGGAAGGATTTATTTTTCATCTTCAAAAATATAACATGGTTGACGAATAGTTTTGTCTACATTTTATAACATATATTTAGTGTGCTTTTTAAGTGGGCTAAGGACTAGACTGCTAAACAGATTGCTAACTGCAAGGTCAGAAGTTCAAACACACCATCTTCTTTATGGGAGAAAGCTGAGGCTATCCTGTTTCTGTAATAAGTATAGCCTCAAAAACCCTATAGAGAATCATTATGAGCATGAATCTATTTAATGGCAGTGGATTTGTATTGAAGGCGAGTGTGGTGATTATCATTTAATTATAATAATACTGTGAATTGGGTCATCTTATCCTCATTTTACAGGGATCAGATAATTCCAACAGCCCATCGAAGTTAGAAAGTTGTACAGTTTAGTAGCCAAGGATTAAATTAGACCAAACTTCAAAGTTTTCTGAATAAATAAAATGATTAAGAGAATTACTGCATATGACATACAAAATGTACTGATCATAATCTATGCCATAAATGATCAAAATGCTTACCAGCAAGGAAAACAGAGAAGAGGAATTTACTACTATATGGATTGGCTCCAGGCTCATAGTTGAATGAATGTTAGTAGAGTTTACAGTTTTTGTCTCTGTTCCAAATGTCTTTCTTGTTTTCATTGTACCTACTTTTACTATTCATCTTATGATTTGATGTTTACAATATTATCTTGGCTGGTTAGACAGAAAATTGGGCATTTTTTAAATTTCGTCTAAATGTAGATCAAATAATGTGAACCAGAAAGTGATCTGGGTTCTAGTTGGCAACTCGGGGTTTATTTGAGTTGTGTGTGTGTACACGAGAAACACAAATGAAAAGTAAGAGGTTCTAATTCTACTTGTTAAAATAAGTTCCCCCTTTTTCCACTCTTTCAAATTCATTTTACAAGACTTGTATTTGTAAATCTGTTTCAAGTCTCTTTAAAAAGTATGTACGTCAAGGTGTGAACACAAAGACCTGACAGTCATTTGAGTAACTTTCCTACCTTGCAAATTTCCCAGAAGGAGATCAGCAAACATTCAAACGACCTGGGATCCAAATTAAAAATCTACCTCCAGTCATAAAGATAGCAGAAATTATTTTGAAAATATTGAGGTAATGGGTTGAGCTATTCAACTGTATAAAAGTTAAGATTTCATTCTGTTTTACAATCTCTTTACTCGATTGCCTGTGATGTATCGCATTGTAGTTTAATGCTTAGTCAATAACAAAACTGCTTTTTGTTCTACCTTTGTGGAAAGGTTTTCAGGGTTGGAAGATTTTGGTTTTAATTCTATTTCCCCAACAGAGTATGTACACCGATTTCCCAATCGTGCTCATGATTTAATGGCTCAGCATGCTGAATAAATGGCACTCGGGTAATGGAGTTATTATTGCGTTGTTGCTATTTTTTGCGAGTTTTATTTGAATTTAATTATCTCTATCCCCACCCCAACCCTCCTCAGCAGAAGTAGAGAAGGAGCCCTTGTGGTGTAATGGTTACATGCAGACTGTGATCTGCAGCAGCATCTCCAGCAGTGGGCTCTGACTCCTTGATTGAGTCTAATCACAGGGGTTTCTTATGAGTCAGCCCTGACTCAGCACCAGGAAGTTCAGTTTGGGGTTTATGGATAGGAATGCATGCTGTCTCTTCCATTCCAGTCAAACCATGATAATACATTTTCCTTTTTTGTTTTCCTGCAAGACTTGTCTTTTCTCCTTCAGTAGGTAAAGCATATCTACTCATTGTGGGTTAGAGATGAGACCTAGACCATGCCTGTCATTTAAAGTAAAATTATGATGTGATTTAAAGACAATCTATCTGAGAAGGAAAGGATTTCTAAATCCCTTCAGTTCCTACTTACTCAGTCAAGATCAGGATCGGTGGTAATGGTCCATTAGCTGGATGTTGAAAACAAATAATGAGGTGATTCAAGAAAGTTCTCTCTTTTTTTAGCATTTCGTCTTGATATTTGTGAGCAAACATAAATGACAATATTTGCACAACATTTTATATTTAGGAATTTCCAAGTATTCAGGAAAAGGAAGGATGCCCTCCTCTTCTGTTAGAGGGGGAAATGCTGAAAAAAGATTATAAGAAATAACATGGCAGTGGAAGAAGGAAGTATGAGCCACCAATCTCTTCTCTGAGTCTCTTGAGACTAAACCTTTTGAGAGAGAAGTTTTGGAAAGACCTAGTTCCGTTCAGTTAATTCTCAGAATATGGTGTTTGTGCAGAGAACTTTAGGAGGAAATTATTGTACCCACGCCAACCTGGGGTGACCCGATATTGTGTGAAGGTTGCATGATATGAACAAGTCCAAGTCTCCCTTCGTTATTATGAATTGAAGGTGACTAAGACCATTAGAAATGCTCACCTTTAAGTAAGACTAGAGGAAAGTATCAGAAATGCAGAGGAGGAACAATAGGATCCAATCAGCCTGAATTAGCCAGGTCACAAAGCACAGGGAAAACTCAGAAAAACTGATTGTGCACTTTAAACAGTCCCAGACATAAGCAACAGAGTGGCCCATAATGAGCCAGAAAGAGTTCCACTTCGGAGTAGCCTTGTCCTGAAGAGCATAGTTCATGATGGAGGAAGGCCTCAGCTTTTTCTTCAAGTTCAATGAAGAGTATGACAAAAGGAAAAAATGGTTATGTACAAAGATGGAGGAAAGAATGGAAGGTTTGGGTTCAGCCAGGGGAGTGACATGATCTTTTTAAAATGTCAAAGTTTCCCTTCAAATGCTGCTAAGAGTAGAGGAGTGAGCCTGGAACTGGAAGTCAGTCCAAAGGCTCTTGCAGTAGCTGGGATGAGGACACATCGTCATTTTATATTTGATGGCAGTGGTAGCGACTACAGAGAGAAGCTGCTACATTTGCAATCCATGTGGATAAAGTATAAATGTATATTCATTAGTTGAAAAATTTCAAAATGCCAAGTGCGTTTTTAGTCATCAATACAGGATAAGTTGTTTTTTGGACCTAACTGACGTCAAGTCAATTCCAACTTATAGTGACCCTCTCACAGTGACCACTCTGGAGCTGCTTCTGGCTCATTCTGGGCCAACTCACAGTGACCACTCGCAGTGATAGGGTGGACTGCCCTGGGGAAGTTCCAAGGGAAATTAACTCTATGGAACAGAAAGTCTCATCTTCCTCCCTCGAGGAGCTAGTGACTTTGAATTGCTGACCTTGAAGCTAATAGTCTAACTCCTAAACACTGTGCTGCCAGCAGGATTTCTTCTTATTCTTTTTTTTTTCCTTTTGACATGTACTCACTAAATAAATATTTATACACTATACTATGGAATATGTGGACAAAATTCATCTAAAGTAAGGGGTAGGGTAGGATATAGAAATATGTACTTATAGGACTGAGCCCCAGTGGTGTAGTGGTTGTGTGCGGGACCTCTGCCTACTGGGTTGGTGGTTCAAATCAAGTAGCTCTCCAGGAGCAAGGCTAGGCCTATTCCCACCAGAGAGCAGGATGCTCGCCCCCCCTCCCCCAAATAAATATTTAATTATTTACAACTGCTATTGAATGAAAAGTACTGTGAATCATAAAAAATACATAAATAAAAACACTACATGATGCATAAATACTAAGAATAGTGAAATAGTTCATATTGACCTTTTAAAAGCGAAAGCCAGAAGGCTCTGAATGATGCTATTAGAAGTATTTTAGATATATTGAAAACTGAATTCAATGAATAGAAGCAAGTTTCTTAATTCAATTCACCAGAAGTGATTAAAGGACATGGAGCTTTAAATGAATAAAGACAATTACTTTGGCTAGTTTATAGTAATAAATGAGATTTGCTGCCAGTAGAGGTCATCAAGCCAACTCTTGTGGCTGTACTTTAAGCTGAATTTTATGGCTTCAGAAGTACTGGACTGGGCCTTTAACTCCTCCTTAATTCAACATACATTTTCTAAATGCCTGCTATATAACTGATACTGTTAGGTACTATGACAATAAGCAAGAATAAACCACTGCTCCTGCCCTTTGAGGGTTCCCAGTCTAAAAGAGCAAGAGACAAAAGAGAAATGAAGACATTTATGCAAAACCTTTGGCTGGGGGCACAGAGGTAGCAGCATTTTGATTTTACTTGCTGGGGGTGGTATAGAAAACGGGCCGTGTAAAGTGAATATTGAATGAGAACTAAGCAGTGTTGCATGAGCAAAGAGGAGGGGTGGGATAATATATTTTAGGGCTCAAAAGTTTTTGGCACTGGTGGAAGAGAGAGAGGATTTAAAGGAGCATATGCAGGAATCAGGGAAGGTAGGCCGCTGGGAATTGGAACTCTGGAAAACCATTCTGCTGGTTCTGAGAGCCAGGGTTTCAGCAACACTAAAATAAGAATGTGCTTCACTACTGCGAGTCCATTCTGATACACAATGACCGGACAGTGTAGAGTAGAACTGCCCTGCAGGCTTTCCAAGGCTTTCATCTCTATGGAAGCAGATTGCCACATCACCTCCTCCTGGAGCAGCCCCTGAATCCTGACTACCAATGTTTTCATTAACAGCCATGTGCTGAACCAATGTGCCACCACATGTTCTTTCTATCCATAGATCCTCGTAATTTAAACTGTCTCACTATGAAAAACAAAACCCCAGAGCTGCTGTCCTACTAGTGTTGTGCAGTAGATCCCTACTAGTGTGACCCCAGGTTTATTCAAATAGACTTGTCCTTCCTAAGGTTTTCAGGGGCTATGGCCAGTTGACTGCCGCGTGTCTGTCAGTCTGTCACAGGTGGCTTGCAGGTTGCTGTGATGCTGGAATCCAGGCCACTGGCACTTTATGTATGAGCAGGGTGCCTCGTGTTGCACAGGTTTCAGTGCAGCTACGGGAAAAACAGTAACTCAGAAGAAAGAACGGGAGGTTGGCCTTTGAGGAATTAGCTATTGCAAACTTTGTGGATAGCAGCAGTGGAACACTGTCCCGTTGTTTGGTGCCCCAAGATGAGCCTCTGAAGCTGGAAGCCACTCAAAATACAACACAGTGACTACAATAATGGGCTCAACACTAAGAGTAATGGTAAACATGGCTCTTGACAGGGTAGTTTTCATTCTGTCATACACAGGTCATAGTGAACTGGACCCCACCGGACAGCAATCAACAACAAGTTCTTTTGAGACAGGTCTTTCTTCTAAGGTGCCTCTCTAGGTAGATTCTGTGGCCATACTTGATGGATAGTGGTCAAGCATGAATACCCCACACACTGAACTCCATACTCATACAAGGAGTTTGTGTTGTTTTATTAGACCAGAATGAATGAACATGATAAATCAAGACAACAGGCATAGGGCAGATTTGGAAGCACGGAGAGTACATGTGTCTCAGAGTAGAGGGGGGCTCTGTCTGGGTTTCAGTGACTGTGGATTGTGAGAGAATAGATGATCAAGCATTTCTGTTGAGCGGCTTCTGGGTGGTTTATTTTCTCATCCAACCCCATCAGCAAGTCAACAGGATTATTAATTAGAGATGAAAGGACAAAGCATAGAGAGGTTAAATAGCTTGCTCAAGGTCATTGAGCTTATAAGTGGCATCGTTAGACTGAGACAGTTTCCAGAGGCTAAGTTTTGACCTCATGGGTCTGCCTCATGCAGTCAACAGGCAATACTTCCATCATAGTTGCTTTCTTCTCCATACTGTACATAGGAAAGATGGTTTTTTGTCACTACAATATGTAGGGTAGACAGAAGTGGGAAAAATAATTTCTCTTGTTCTTAAAAACACAAAGTCAGATATGGACGAAAGATAAGAAGGAACCTTTATCCAGTATTTGATTGTGGTGAGAATTCAGGGACAAGAGAATTAAATCTTTGTTTAGTTTTGCTTCTTCTCTTTTAAACTTTCATTGCTAGTTTGGTGAAGATTTACCTTTTTGACCCAGAGTTCACCAAAAAAAAAAACAACAGAAACAAAACCCACTGTCATCAAATGGATTGCAATTCAGAGAAACCCTATAGGGCAGAATGGGACTGCTCCTTTAGGATTCAGAGAATGTAAATGTTCATAGCAACAGAACACCTCATCTTTCTCCTTCAGAGTCATTTTGACTATTTGAGGTTAGCAGCCTAACCCTTAGCCCACTGTGCCACCAGGGCTCCTTATATCAACAGTGTTTGGGGGGAGGGGAGAAGGACAGTTTCTCAGGTTTGTGTTCTCTGCTTGCAGTGAAGGCCCCTCCTTTATTTTCATGGTCTGGATTCCTCCTTTGTTGGCCAGGCTTTCCACCTCCTCTTTTCCTTCTTAGGTGGTAACGTGGATGGTCTGCTCTGATCCTTAAAATAAAGGGAGCATGACTCATGGGTCCTCACGTATTTTAAACAGGGGGCCAGTTCACTGCCCCTCAGACCTTTGGAGGGCTGGACTATAGTTAAAACAGCAACAAAACAACTATGAACAAATTCACTGCAGGGGCGGGTTGGCTGCTAAGAAGGACAGTAGCAGTCCCCCAAAACACCCAGCTCAAAGGGCAGAATAAATGTCCTCGGTGGGCCCCATGTGGCTTGAGAGCCATAGTTTGAGGACCACTGAGTAGATGCTTGTGAAGTGGAAGGAACAGGATTAGATTACCTGAAGTGTTGACAGAGAATTAGCAGCACTTAGCATCAGTGACAGGCATCAATATTTCAGCCTTAAAACATACTTAGACATTGAATATAAAGTAGTGAATGATCCAAAGCTATTTTTCCATATTTATATGAATATTTTATCATCATAAAATGCTTTCAACTCACATTTTTTTTGGGGGGGGGGATCATTGGTTGTTTTTCTTACTATCTGCAGAAGCCCCCTCTCCTAGGGCTGGTGCTCTTATGGTTAATGGTTAAAGCAATGATTTCCACACATTGAAGATTACCTTATATTGGCTCATGAAGGAAGCGCATATACATACTTTAAGCTTTCATAAGGTGAATCTTTCTGTGCAATATAATTTATGATTAGTGTAGTTTCAGAAGCTAAAAAATAAGTTATGAATGCTTTGGCTTAGACCAGAGGTCAGGAATCTTGTGCAATAAAAGCCTGTACGGTACATATTTTAGGTTTTGCAGGCCAACAGGCAATAATAAAAATATTTTCAGTTTGGCAAGGCAACAGGTGAGGTCCAAAGATTCTAGCTCTGTCAGGGAAGCGAGAAAAATGAAAACAGAGAGCTGTCGAGAAATCCCTGGCCATGGAAACAGTGAAGAGCTCGGGGAGAGTGGAAAGGGCTCTAGCTGGAACCTGTCTAACACCTTGACAAAAGCAAGTCCCAATGTTCTGCCTGCCCACTCACTGCAGCCAAGAAAGTCCTCTGAGGCGACTTTACGTTGTAACGTATCACTTGAGTCACTGTGAGTTAAGGTCGACTTGACAACACCCAATGGATGTACGTACACAATCTCTGTTATTGCCAAGCAGCTCTGCCATCATGGCTTGAAAGCAGCCTAAGAAAACACTTGGCCTGGCTGTACGCCAGTAACTTTAATTTACAAGACCTGGCACATTTGGCTCACGGACCACACAGAGTTCTCAAACCTCTGGTCTAGGCCACAATACACATCTCCTTCCCATTTTACCTAGACATGAGTCTAAAAATGCCAAACCCCTGGATTCAAATCAATAAAGATTCAGTACTGTATTCTCTCATTTTTCCAGGCCTGAGAAGTTTGAGGAATAATTAATTCAAAGAATACCAGGCATTGACTTCTAATGTGCCAAAGAACTCTCATGCAATGCCCAGAGGTTAGCAGTTCAAATCCTCCCGACTCTCCACAGGAGCAAGGTAGGACTTTCCCCACAAAGATTCACATAAGACTGCTCTGGATCAGAGTCTATTCAATTTGATTTTTTTCCCCTTGATGTAACAGACCTAGAAAATACAGGTGCGGTGAAAGAATAGACGAGGCTTTGGTTGCTACTCCCAATGATTATAATGTACTTAAAAAATCATTTTATTTATACATAGCTTTTCACAACACATAAATACATACACTGTGCCAAGCACCTTCATATGCCTGCTGTGTGCTCATTCTTCAAATACCTGCTTTTCCGTTTGAGCCCCTGATATCAGCTTATTATCCCTTCCTTGCTCCCCCCTCCATCCCTCAATATTTTATAAATTATTATTATTTTGTCATATCTTACACTGCCTGGTGTCTCCTGTCACCCACTACTCCAATGTCTGTCCTCCTGATAGAGGTTATGTGTAGATCCTTGTAGAGGGCTCCTCCTCTCTACCCCACCTTCCCTCCACCCATCCAGTAACTCCACTCTCACTACTGGTCCCAAGAGGTTCATCTGTCCTGGGTTCCTCATATATCAATTTCCCATCTCTACCAGTGTACCCCCTCCAGTCCAGCTAGATTTATAAGGTAGAGTTGGCACCATGATAGTTCGGGGATGTGAGGGGGGGTAGAGCCTTCAGGAACCAGAGGAAAGTGTTATGTTTCATCGAAGAATAAGAATCACATGACTACGAATAAACGAGAGAGCAGGGTGGGGCCCCAAGACCACTTGTAAAGAATGATGTACTTTTTTATTTGTGCAGATTGTATTAAAATTCCTAAGTTTCACAGTAAGAACCCCTCTAGAGTATGAATCTTAGAGTATGGAATGACAAATGAAACCACACTCCTGGCTTGCGTTGCCATCGGGAAAATGCTGATGGATAGTGGCCCCTGTGACTTTCTGAGACTGTAACTGCTTACAGACTGTAACTGCTTTCTGAGACAGGGGGAGAAAACCCGGTCATTCTCCCTTGGTGCTTCTACTAGTTTCCAAATGCTGACCATATTAATCGCAGCCCAACACATAACCACTACATCATCATCCTTCCTCCTAATAGAACATAGTAGGGCCAAACATATGAAAATAACTTCATCGTAAGAAAACACCTTGTGGAACTGAATCATAGAACCAAGAACTTAGGATGGTAGTCATGATGATCATGAAACATAGGATATAATGTTCTGCACCCTGCCGGGGTGAAGAGCAAGTGGAACCTTAAAATATGATTGTTTCTTCCTATCGAGAGTAGAGCAACATAAAGAAAATGAATGTTCCAAGGAAAAAGTGAGGGATCCAAAGGACCACACAAGAAGCCCCATGGATTACTTGACCACACAACGAAGTTCACCCCTAGCTTGCTTGAGATCAGAAGAACTAGATGATGTTTGGTTACCACTACCAACCATTTGGATCAGGATCACAACAGAAGGCTCTGGATGGAGGGCGAGAAAAGTGTAGATTAAAATTCAGAAATATAAAAAGAGGCTAGTCATACTGGTCTGATGGAGATCCTTAGAACCCTAGAGACAATGACCCTGGAGACACCCTGCAGACCAGGACTTGAAGCCAACCCCAGGGATGACTTTTCATCTAACCAGTAGGCAGAGCTGTCCGGTGAATAACAACAGCCATGAGGAATAGACTCCTCAGAACAGTCAGCCATGCAACACCAAAGAGCATCATTCGCCCACCAACAACATGTCAAGGGCAGGAAAGGGTAGGAAAGAGGACAAGTGGAAATGGAAAACTGAGTGGGGGGGGAGGGGGAGGGAATCCCAATATATATGTTTTAACTATTGACTTGCATGATATGTGAGTTTTGTGTCAATAAAATGGTTAAACAAAACCTATAACACAATGCAATTTTATCTTATCATAAGCAATTCCATTATCTTTCAATTGCCTTTTCCCCAAATGTCATGAAGTCTTGGCCATACTTGTATGCAATCACTCACATTCATACAGAGGGAGGTATATATTTCTTACAGTCAAGGGTCAAAAATATGTCAAGACAAACAGTTGGTGGGATTACTTCTTTATTTATTTTTCATCTATGATAATAAGACCAAAAAATATAGGACCTTTTTAAATATTGGTCTTGAAAAGTACTCAATATGACTGAACTATGTAGAGAGGATATGTGATGTCTGTCAAGAGATGGCTGTTTGCCCAGGTATTCTCTGCCTACAATGTCTTCTAACAAGGGTGGGCAGGCATTGATGAAAAGAAAAGGCAGGAGAAAGGGAGAAAGGACCAAAAGGAAGAGAACATGTGTGGGAGGATCTCCTCATCTCAATAACCTTGGTGTTGTCCCGGCAGGCTGTCTACTTTCTTTTTCTCCAAGAACACAGTCTCCGAGGAGAGCTTAGGGAGGGATGGGGTTGTTGCAAACTTTTTTTCTGCTTCTGATACTTGTATCATTTTTTACAAAACAGGTGACAATCATAAAATATATTCTACCTACATGAAACATCTAGGTCAGCAGGGTTAGGATCTCCAGTGTTAAAAAGAAAAAGGGCAGTCCCAAAAGAGCTCAAGTGGACAGAGATTTTTTTTCAGCACTTCATCTGTATGCACACAGAAAGGCTGTCTCTCTCACACTCGATTCAGTGAGAGTTTAAGGAGGAAACAAAAGTAGAAAATCCTCCAGTGGCAAATATTTTTAGCAGCGTTAGTGTCTGCTGGTATCTGAAAATCAGGTGGCCAGGCTGCTGCCTTCCACCCCTGTCTACAGCAATCTTTATTTGATCAAGTGATTAGGTATGGTCTAGAGTTTTTATTAACTAATAAAGGTACTTCAATTAGTCTACAAATTCCAAGGTTTTAAAATCATCACTCAGAAGTCAAAGGAAACTCACCAATTATTTGGGATAAAGTTAAACTCTTTGGCTAGGGTACAATTCTAGTGATCTTGTCACAAAGTGGAATATGAATGATTTTATGATCACAAATTATGCTGTGTCTGTTTATCTATCCTGTGGTACATTCCACACCGGCCAGTGACCTTTGTGAACATTCAAGGAGACCTTGAAGCAGTTGGCTAATCTGGTACTCAAGACTCTTTAACAATTGATTGACTCTCTCTTTTTATCCTGGATTCTCTAACTTTAATCCAGCTAAGAGTCTATAACACTGCTTGCTAAAATACAAAATCCTGAACTATATTTTCAGATATGCTAATAAATAAGTCTGGTGTGTGTGTGTGTGTGTGTGTGTGTGTGCGTGCGAGTGTGTGTGTTGGTGTCATCCAGTGTGTTTCAAATTGCAACATCTCTCTCTGCCAAAGAACCAGTACCACCTATCCCTGGGCCATCCTCAAGAGTGTTGCTCTTTGTGTCTATGTTGTGCCCACTGTGTCAGCCCATCTCAGTAAGGCCTGCCTCTTTCACTGTTCATGCGGGATGTCCTTTTCCAGGGACTCTTTTTATCTGATAATAAATCCAATGTATATGAGACTAAAGCTCACCATCTCTCATCCTATGAAGTAATCTGGCTATCGTTCTCCAAAGACAGATTTGTTCATCTTTCTGGCAGTCCATGGTATATTCAACATCCTTTCAAACACCATAATTAAAATGCCTCACATACTATCTAGCCTGCTTTTTTATTGTCCATATTTCTCATCCATGTGAGGCAAACAAAAAAACTACGGCTTGGGTCAGATGCATCCAATTGTGCATTTTGGACATACGAAATGGAACCCTCATTAACTTCAATATTTTACCATGTGGTGTGATATAATTTCCTGGATGTCGTGTACTTTGGACCAGTTTTCAGGAAAGATGAGTTCCTGGAGAAAGACATCATGCTTAGTGTAAGAGGGCCAAAGAAAGGTGGGAAACCTTACCTGAAATAGATCGACACAGTGGCTTCAATAAAGGACTCAGACACGAAGACCATGAGACTGGCACTGGCCAGGCAGTGTTTTGTTGAGTTGTAGACCGACTCTCCCTGAGTCAAACCTGACTCTGTGACACCTTCCAACAACTACCCAGTGACTCTGTACTTTCTTTCCATCTTCTTTGATGCTTTCTGTGTCATTCAATGTTTTGCCCACCGAGTCTTCTGAAATTGTGACTCAAGGCTTGAATTTTCTTCTTGAGTTCTTTCTGAGCACATCTTTTCTTTTTGATTTTCTAAAAGGAGGGTCTTAATCAGACTTTCTCTACATTTGAAGCCCATTGTTCTTCATATTGCCTAGCTTCTTTGATTAACTTTTCAGCATACAAATTGCATAAGATTGATAAAAGGATATAGCTCCAACTTAGACCTTTTTGATTTTTAAAACAAGCAGTATATTTTTGCTTGGTTTTATGTACAGGTTCTTCACCTTGGTCTATGTATAAGGACAATAAGAAAACAATGAAGTGTTGTTGAATTCCCATTATTTCCAACATTAGCCCAGAGTTGTTATGATCTATAAGATGCCTTTCCATTACTCAAGTGAATATATTTCTTCTGTTCTCTATTTTCAGCAAAGATCGACTTGATATGACCAATAAATATTATTTGAAATGACCAATATTATTCCTCATACCAAATCATCTTCTGAAGCAGGCTTGAATTTCTGGGCAGAACCTTGAGGTAGTGCTGCAACTTTTCATTGTTGTTGCTGTTGCTATCTTCCATATGTTTTGGCTTTCATGTGATATTAATGATATTGTTCAATCATTTTCATATTCTGTTTCATTACTTTTCTTTGGAATGATCAAGAATTTGTTTCCCAAGGGCTGAGCCCCGGTGGCATAAGTGGTTGAGTGCGGGACTGCGGCCCACGGGCTTGGCAGTTCAAATCCAGTGGTGGCTCTCAGGAGCGGCACTGGGTGGCTTCCACAACCACCAGAGACAGTGAGGCCCACAAAAAAAAGAATTTGTTTTCCCTCCAGTGGGTTGGTCAGGTTAGGATAGGCTCCAGAATTTCCATAAAAAGCTTCCCATATGCTAGGAAAATAGTTAGTGACCATTTTATGGAAAAGTCCAGTAAGATCAGCATTACAATGGACTAGAACTATGGAAGATTAGACAATTATTTAGATAACTCTGAACAATATATTTAGCTTTGCTATCCATTTTATTATAAAACTTAGGCTATAGCTGTATATAGTTCAGGTCATTAGCAATCAAACTACTAAAATTTAACATAAGATGTTTTTTCTAACCAACAAAGAAAAAACGTTAGTAATATTATTTTATTTCTTTTCACATCACTGCCCTGGTGGGGTTAGGTAGCCCAGCTTAGCTCCTGGAGATCTTCTGCTGGATTTGAACCATCAACCCTGTGGACCACAGTCCCGCACACAACCACTGCGCCACCAGGGTTCAGCATTAGTAATATTATTAAATGAATATTTTATACCAAAGTAAGTTACCCTAGGATAATGCATTATCTCTTTTATAAAGTTTATTTAAACTGATAATTTTTTTGAAAGAACACATTTTCTCATTAAATTATTCCCCTCAAGCAAATAATGAGTGGTTTTTTGGGGGCGAGGGTGGGAGGCGGCCATTCCAATTTTACCTGTAATTGCTGTCTTATACATAATTATCTCTGTATAAATACCATATAATTTATAAATAAGCTGAGTTATTAAAGCACAAAGAGAATTTGTTGTATTACTTAGAGAGGCACAATTTTCCTGCAAAGTTATATGAACATCAACTCTTTACAAATTGAGAAAAACATTTTGTTTTGTAATATATTCTTCTCCTTCGGAGTCATTTTCAAACTTGAATTGCAGAACTACAGTAGTTCATAGAAAGATGTCACATCACTTTGTCTTTTACCCATCTAGTGTACATGATTCCCTGCTTATAAATTTAACTGTTAAGCAAACACAGAAGCACCTAAATGGACTGACATAAGCCTTGAAAAAACTGTTTTACCTTGTACTTACTCATTCTTCAACTCACATATAGGTAATATTTTTAGTAAATGAAATAAAATAATTAATATTAGTTTTCTTTTTCTTTTGAAAGTGTGCACCCTAAAATTAAATTATTCATATATATGTATGCATCACAGAGGAACCATATTTCCTTGTGTTTTTCACTTAGGTACTTATAACTTTAAAACACTGCAAAAATAAATAAAAAAGTATTTAAATGCTTATAGTACAGTGAAAATTATAGTAAGAGGAAAATATAAAGAAATATAGCTGATTTTTTCTCTTTTTTTACGTGCTCAATTGAAAAAACAACAACCTTATCACCATCAGAGTACTCTCCATTACACTTAATAAGTTTCTCAAATCTGTGATTCTATTCTTGGAAACAACTTTGAAACTCATCTGTTTGGATGGCTGATAGGTCCTCCCTCAGTTTTTTTCACCTCTTCTATGTTGTCAAATCACTGTCTTTCATATCTCTCTCTATTCGCAGAAACAAACAGAAGTCTCACTTAAGGTCAGTCAAGTCAGCTGTGTGGGACAAGAGAGGCATGCTGTTTTGCCAGGCAAAACCGGCACACTGGGAGGGATGTATGAGCAGATGCACTGTCGTGGTGGACAGTCCCGTCTGCCACAAATCAGGCCTTTTTGTTGAACACTGTTACATAATATTTTCAGAACCTTTAAATTGAAAGTTTGATTAGCAGTCTGACCTATTAGAACATGCTCCAAATGCACTATCCCCCTCATATTAAAAATAAAACAAATGAGCATCATCTTGATCTTTGATTTCACTTGATCTTTGATTTCTTTTGATAAGATTTTTTTAGGTCAGGTGATGATGGCATCTTCCACTGGCTTGATTGATGTTTGTTTTGGCAAAGAATAGCACCATATCTTCTCACCAGTAATGACATTGGGAAAAAAGTCTGGGTCACTTGAAAGTACAGCATGTTTCCACTCCATGCTCTTTTTCCTAGTCCGTCTGAACCCAAGGCACAGATTTTGTAGTGAGTCTTCTCATTCCCAAGTCTTCCCTTGAAATTCAAGAAATTCTTAAAATGCAAGATCCATAATTCCATTTACTTCCCCATCTCTTCAAGGGTCTATTGTCTTTCTTTGAGCACAAGTGTATGAATTTTCTTCTGTTCTGGAAAGCTTACTGACATCAAAAATGATGTATGCCATCAATCACCATCTCACCTTTTTTTTGAAAAAAGAAAAACACTCGTATACTTGAGTTTTCCCATAGCACTGTCCTTGTAAGTTGTGTTCAACATCAACACAGTTTCTGCAACATTTTTGCTGATTGAAAGGGTGAAAGACCTGCCTCAGCTAGACCCTTTGCCCCCTTCATGAGATCTGAAATACCATCCATGAGTTCTCATGTAAGATTCCTTAAACTACATTTAAGAGATCCAAGGAGTATGCTAGGAAAATTCACCAGTTATGTCATAACTTATTTTTTTAAAGATCATTTTATTGGTATTTATCAACTCTTAACAATCTATATGTCAATCATATCAAGCAGATTTGTACATATGTTGTCATCATTATTTTATAGATATTCACTTTCTATTGAGCTCTTGGTGTCAGCTCCTTTTCCCCTCCCCCTCCTCCTCGTGACCCCTTGATAAATTATAGATTATTATTTTTTTGCATCTTACACCAACCACTGTCTCCATCCCCAATGGTTTCTATTGTTCATTCCCCCTGGAGGAACGTGTTATTTGTAAATCATTGCAATCAATTTCTCTTTCCTCTTATCCTCAACCTCCCTGTACCTTTATGGTATTGCTATTCCCATTCCTGTTCCTGGATTCCATATGTCATGTGCTCTTATCTCTTATCTGTGCCTGTGTACATATTCTGGTCTAGTCCGAAGTGAGAGGCAGCAGTGGGATCATGATAGTGGGGGGTAAGAAGTAAAATCCCACACTCCCATTAATGAAGAAATTGGGACAAACCTAAGAACTTTGGCTCTGAAAAGACATGGACTACCTGCAATAGGGAAGGGTATATACATCTAAAATCGACAAGTGTGATCTACTAAGGATAAAACATCTGCGTGCATCACAAGACTTCACCAAGAGGGTAGCAAGATAACCCACAGACTGGGAGAGGATTTTTAGCAATGACACAACAGAGGAAGTGCTTATTACAAAAATCTACATTACCTTTCTAGCTTGCAAAAAGGGAAAACAGTTAACCCCTTGAGGAAATGGGCAAAAGATCTGAAAAGAAGTTTCACTAGGGAGGAGATCTGAATGTCAATAATCATATGAAATAATGCTGCCAATAATTAGTCATCAGAAAATTTCAAATTAAAACAACCATGAAATATCACTTAAACACCTTTGAGGCTAGCCCAAATCAGAAAGCAACAAATGTTGGAGGGGATGTGGCGAGATAGGAATCCATTTCCATTGCTGGGGGTTGTGTAGATATATACAGACACTCTAGAAAGTGATCTGGACATATTTAAAGCAAATAGAAATTGAGTTGCCGTATGACCCAGCTCTCCTTCTACTGGGCATATACCCAGAAGTGGGAATAAATAAACCATGATCAGTCAGTCATCTGTGCTGCAAAGTTTATTCCAGCACAATTCAAAATCATAAAGAGCTGGAAACAACCTCAATTTCTATCTGATAGATGAGTGGATTAGTAAACTCTGGCAAATACACACAATGAAGTACTATGCGTCACTAAAAAGCACTGTTGATCACATGAATCACATCGCTTCATGGGAAGAGTTGGAGGAAATTATGCTAAGCAAAGTCAGCCAATCACGAAAGGACAGATACAACTTTCTGTATAAGTTTATCGCCTCTCCTTTGGGAAGCTGATCCAACAGGCTGAGTGGCTGTAACACATTCTTCAGTTTGCTAAAAGTATGAATTCCCCATTACAGAAAGAACATTGACATCAGGGTTATTCTAATCCCAACTTGCCTGAAGCACTCAAACCTTTAGAAACGTAAATGATCCCTAGAGTTATAGCACTGCCTGATGCTGTACAATCCTCACAACCATCCTCAAGTTTCTTTCTTGAGTCAACTGACCCATTGAGTCAATCCATCTAATTAATAAGAGTTTTCCATAGTGTTCTGATCCTTTCCTTTGCCTATCATGATGTTTTCCAAGGAATAGTCTCTCCCGACAGCATATTCAAAGTGCATGAGATACAATCTAATGATCAATGATTCTAAAGAGGATGCTGGCTGTACTTCTTCCAAGACAAATCTGTCCTGTAACTGGAGCATGATTAGAACTTGGACACAAATCAAAACTTCAAGTATACACATTTGATGTCAAAATAATCTACAAGCAGGTGTCTTGACCAACAAGGAGATGTCCTTGATACAGAACGTTATTCTGGAGTTTGTTTTGACTCTGTTGTTTGCTTTGTAGATTATAATTTTACAGTGCCTGTTTTTTTAGGTGATGCTATCCCAAGAATGCTACGTATCAAATTGAAAAAAAAATTATGAGTAAATGCAACCAGTCACATATTTCCAAATTTTAGCATGAATAAAAGAAACGACACAGCTCAGTTCTTGGCTGCATGCTTGAGCAAGCTGCAGTCCTCTGCTTTTTTACAGTTTCATTCCATGTACTTCTCATTCGTCTGTGTCTCTGTTCATTGATAATAACAGTCCTTTTTAGTCATAAAAGGTACTTTCAATATTCTGCACCAAAATCTTAATTCTACGGCATTGAATCTTTTCCTCTTTTTCTTATTCATTGCTCAGCTGTCATGTGCATATGAAGCAATATGTGCATGTTCCAGCTACAAAGACTGGAATACCACGTGCCTGAGTAAGGCACACCATAGTACTCAAAATTAAATATTTGATCTCTTATCATTTATGCAGTAAACATATTGCCCAATGCAATATGTTATTGATTTACTGAATACTATTTCTATGAGCATTTTCTGTTGAACTTAGTACAATAAAACATCTGACAACTTCTATCTTTCCTGATGATCATGATGCTACATAATGTTCCAGTTGTGAGGACTTTCCTTCTTTTATATATTATTGTAATCCATATTGAAGGGTGCAGTCGCTGTTATTCATACATTCAAATCCTCTTCAATTTAAGCAAACAAAGCTGTCCATTTGCATATCATAGGTAGTTAATAAGCTTTCTTATACTCCTGATGATGCATTTTTTACATGTAGTTCAGCTTCTCTGATTATCTGCTCAGCATAGAAATTGAGCAAGTTGGGTAAAAAGATACAATGCTGACCCACCTTTCCTGATTTTAGAACATGCATTATCCCCTTGTTATGATCAAACAACTGTCTTTTGATCTGAGCAAAGGTTTCTCATGATCAAATTATAAGCTAGAAACAAAGCATATTGCATGAAAGACTTTTGTAAAGCTAAAGACTTCATTGCAAATATATTTTTTCAATAACATATAGGGCAACTATACAAGTGGACTTCATCAGATGAAATACACAGGAATCAATTTGACACATCCTGGGAAGAAAAGATGGAGTAGCTGGATATCATCAATCAAACGGGCTCCAGAGCTGACTGTAGAGCTCTGAAATGGCTGATATGCAAGTTTCAGATGAAGCAGAAGGAAATGAAAAGACATACATGAGGAGTATAGTGCCACCTTGGGTGTATTCCATCTGAACTTAAGGACCACCTCAAGCACAGATTTGATGTATTAAACACTAATGACCTGAGACCAGAAGAGTTGTGGGATGGCATCAAGAATATCACACATAGAAAAAATAAAAAGTCATAAAAATGAAGTAATTAGTGAAAGAATAAACCAAACTGGATTTCAGTGGAGACCCACAATTTTGTCTTTCAATGTAAAGTAACTAAAACAAGTGGAGAAAATGAGGAAATGAAAGAACTGAACTGGTGAAAAAATAACAAGATGAGAATTCTGTTCTCCTGGTAGAGATTGAAATGAAGAACAGGGGCAGAAGGAAAGTATTCTATTAGAGTACAGTATTCTATCTTTCTGCCTGCCTGTCTATCTACCTACCTGGTCTTGAATGAACTTAAAAATAATCTGCAATCATGCTGCTGTTTGATAATGTCTCTGAAATATTCACTAATTTTTCTGCCCCATTTCCTCCAAGTTAAATGTTTACCAAAGGTTCTCAACCTTCCTAATGTCAAGACCCTTTAGTACAGTTCCTCATGCTGTGGTGATGCCTCCCCCACGCCCCAGCATAACATTTTCATTGATACTTCATAACTGCAATTTTGCTACTGTTATGAATCGGGTGACCCTGTGAAAGGGTCCTTCGATTCCCAAAGGTGTCGTGACCCACAGGTTAAGAACCACTGCTTTAGACAAATCTTAGCTCATTGCCTCATTCCTTTTATTTTCACAGCCTTTACTGAATCCAGACAACTTTTCTGATAGACTTCTTTCTTACGCGATAGTCACCATTGCCATTTTTCTGTTCAAATGCTTTTTGCATGTTAATGTGTAACATCTCTTGACATTGGATGACATGCCATGTATTCTAGTGTACAAGGAGGCTTGTGGCTTAAATATTCTCTCTGAGGTAATGTAAAGAGGCAAACACAAAATATGCTCTCTTACTTGGGCACCAAACGCAACTTTGCCTACGTTGTGCTTTTCTGTGATGAAGTCCCATGACACAGATTCAGCTCTGTAGCCACCTGATGTACAACAGAGCAAAATGCTGACCAGACATTCACCAGCCTCACAATTCTTGCTATTTATGAGTTCATTGTTGAAACTATTATGTCCATCCAAATCATTGAGCATCTTCTTTCTATTAGTGACCATTTGCTTGATTAAGCCTGGTGTTCTCCATGGATCACTTCTTCCTGACCACATATTTACAATAGACAAAACTGTAGTGGTCTAAACTTCCTGATCACATGTTTGAAGTAAGCAAGACTGCCGTGAGCAAATAGAACTGTGGTCTTGCCACACCCGTTCCTAAGGTGTATATCACTTCCTAGATGGATGTGTTTCTTCTTCTGGAAGCCCAGGGTACAATCAATAGTTTTTGCAATGCTGCCATTCAAACAAGCCAAGTCTTCTTTTGCCCTGGTTTTTCATTACCCAGGCTGCACAGGCCTAGGAAACAAGCGAAGAAGCAGCTCATGATTTAGTCATCCAAGTGACATCTTACTCTTAGGTAAATTCAATGATCTATGATCAATTATCGACCAAGTTGCCAAAATAAAGCTGTTTACATTCCCAACTCCAAGTAAAAGGTGCTATTGCAAGGTCAAGCTTAACAGGAGGAAGATGCGGTACCTGTTCCAGTAAAGAATTATAGCCCTGGAAATGCGATATAGGGTGACTGGGGGTTGTAATGGAGTACAGCTGTGGTCTGGGGAATGGTACCGAATCCCTGTCAGTGGATTGGAGGATGAAATTAAAGTGGGTCAAAATATATACTCATAATCCATTTGCAGGAAATTTGAAAGAAAGGATCTTTATATAACTCATCTAAATGAGAAACAACTAAGAAAACTTATTAGCCCAAAATAAGCTGAAGTAATGACAGCTCCTAGGAACAGCATGAAAGGAAAAGGACACACGTACCAGAAAGTGATTTCCATTCCAAGCGTAAAGTCATAACTATGCATTCAACTTAAATGATATAGGCAACTATGCTTTACTTTTAATTGGGTAAACTGAGAACTTAATGTAAATATTGTTTCTGATTTATATAAACTGCACAGAAACACATGATCTTTCAAGATTTACACAAACTCAAATTCACAACCTTATATTTATCCTTATGTAATTGGAAATAAGTTGAAATAACTATTCATTAGTTGATGCCTCTTCATACACAAATACTTTCCATTCTTCAGAGGCTAAAATACATAGTGATATTGTCTGGGTAGAAAAGAAGAATATGTCAGGACAAAGACAGTTTCTCTTAACCCCCAATACATGAGCAAATCAAACTGTGGTCTTTAAGATAAAACATAGGCAATAAAATTTATATCTTATAGGCTCAATATTTTGTGTTTTCCTTGAAAACATTTCTTGTAAAAAAAAGAAAACATTTCTTGAAAATCTTAGAAAAATATGTGTCTATATCTGATTGTACTCATTGATATGGATTATAAAAATTATGATATTTTTCCAGGAATAGGAACACCCAATCTAAAAATCTGGAGTTGGCATTAAAATATTAGATGCAAGTATTCTTATAAGCAATAATGCTGAGTCGAAATCCTAATACTATCTTTATACCTGTTGTCTTCCACTTTCATCAACCCATTAAGTTATATTAATTTTTATTTTTAATTCATCTTTCCCATCTCATTTTCAATTCCACAGCCAAGAGCCTCTTCACTCACACAAGGAAAATGGATAGATTTTAGATCTTCTGTGCTGTAAATAACGATAGCTTTCTAAAAATAAGACATTCATTTCCAACAAAATTCATTACATAATTCAAAACACTAGGAAAATTAATTGATTTTAGATTTTCTCTGTTGTAAACAATGAGAGCTTTATAAAAATAAGATATCCATTTCCAACTAACTTCATTGTGTAATTCAAAACTCTATCCTTGCTTATTTCTTAGAAAATGTAAAATACCAACAAGGGGACCGGTTTTCAATGCCATCTTCATTTTAGTGTAATCTACCACCCCTCTTCACCCAGCCTCAGGATTTAAGGCTGAATCCCATTTTTCAATTCATTTATGAACCTAAATATTAGAACTATTTTCATGCTCACTTGTACTTTGGATTTCTTGTAAAAGGTGTGTAATTCTGCTAACCATCTAGTGCACAACTCACATATTTTCTTCTGTATAAAATTTTCCTAGACATCTTGATTCAGATTCAATTTTGTCTTTGAATTCTCAATGCTCCCATAACATTATTTCTTAAGTACACTAGAATATCTTTATCAGAGCTATGTTATCTTGAGCTATTAATATTCGTCTCACCATTAGATTGTGAGTTCTTTAAAAGCACTAACTATATTATTTTTAATAAATATGGTACATTGTCAAAATAAGTATTTATTAATAGCTCCAGTTGAAAGTCAGAATTTCTACTCAGATACTAATGTAGAAAATGGTGAGAGAGAGAGAGAGAGAGAGAGAGAGAGAGAAGCATACACAACCTTTAATGTGCTCATTGTTATTAAGAGTTTTCCCGATTTCCTTTTTGAAAGTATTATTATATTCCATATAAATCAAAATGGATGAGTAAAAGCAACATCGTTTTCCCCCTTCGGTATTAGGTTACAAATCAATTTACATCCAACTTTAGTGTTTGTAAAATGAATTAACAAATACAATAGGATTTATTGATATTCCATTGACCTTTCTGTTGTAGACTGCATAAAAATCTCAAGGGCCAGCTTAGAATTCAATTAATAAAGATTACACATAATGCACAAGGTCAGTTGGTTCTCCTTCCACTGAGTTTTTCAGCCTGTGGTAGGTACTAGTTATGTAACTCCTGATAAAGAACACGGGACCTTTGTAAATGATTATCTCTTTATGTGAATTTGGCTTCATAAAAATGCAACTGTATCAGACCATCACAAAGTAAGCATGAGAAAAATTATGCTCTATCTTCAAAGTGTACATATAAGTTTATTGAACCAAGAAAAGAACAGCAAGTTCCATGGAAATTGATATACCAGCATGTATAAATATTCAAGAACAATGTGATTGTGCTGTATTTTCTCACTTCCATGTGGTTTAGAAAGAGATTATCCAAGTATTCAGCCTATGAAGGGAAACATTGACAACTCTGAAAAGTGCTAATAAGATACTGCTTTTGACATCTTATAAAGAAACAAAAAGGTGCAATACAAAGGAAGAAAAAAAATCAACCATAACAGCATGTACAGTTTTAGCATTAAAGGGATGAAAATATCCTTCTGCAACAAAACCAAGTCACACAAGCCATATGGGCCCAGAGCTTAAATAGTGAAAGTGTTGTTAGTGAGGCAGAGTGTGTGAACTAAGTTGTCTATTCCCACTACATGTAAATTATTTTTAGTTATCTGCATCCAGGAATAAAGTACAGAGGAAACTGTACACTTTAGACAGGACTCCATATTTTATGCTAACATGAGAAACTATTATTTCATTATCAGTTCAACAAGATTTATTGAATATACACCACATACAAGTGTCTGAGAATGAGGGGTAAATTAATTCACAAAGGGTTTTAACAATACGGGTTGGGGAGACTGATGCAAAAGGATATTGAGTGATAATGTGGGAAGCTGATCAAAATTTGCACAAGATTTTGTTAGAACTTAAAGGAGGTGCATGAGATAGACGCTCAAAGGAAGTTTCATTTGAATTACCTGGACTTCGACAAGGCACTTGACAATGATTCCTCAGTGGTATGAATAACAAAGACCTGGCCACCTGCTGTCTTTAGAATTATAGTCAAGAGAATCTTATGGAGTCTTTATATTTTCTAGCATAAGTGGGTTGCCATGAGTTTGAATTCACTGACTACAAAGGGATGTTTGTTTGTTGATGTGTCATGAAAGATTGTGTAGTTTGTTGACTCTAGCTGATGAACCCTTTCTTATTCAAACAATACCAAGCAATGCATCTTTGTCAAATTGAAGCATGCTTTATTGAACTTTCCATTATAATTAGTTCTTATCCACTGCCTGATGAAGATGTGTAAAACCTATTTTTGAAATATAACTGATATGCAATCAATTAATATGACCCCTTTTAGTCAAAATTCCTCATGCAATGTACTGTACTTCTGGACTCTACACTTGTGGCTATAATTCCATGTTGGCAGCAGTTCTCTACTAAATGGCAAGATGAATGGGAAGTTCTGTTCTGACCTTTGTAGAAGGTGTAAAACCAGTCACACCCTTCATTTCCTTGGCAGTAGGTGAGAATGGGCAGCTAAAAGACAAAAAAACGCACCTCTTCCAAAGCGATTCTATTGTGTATATGACTTACCTTGAGCGCAGAGAGAGAAAGTCCTGGCCTCTCAGAAGAGTAGGTTCCAGATGGGACAGAAGAAGAGACATAGCACCAAGGCCATAGCGCTGTGAGGCATCTCAGAAGACAGGATTCCTGGTTCCCAGAAGTGGATGTCAAAGGACTACGTGGCAGAGAGTTCCAGGACCCAAGAAAGAGTTTCCTACTGGCCGAAGAGTGATGTTCCTGTGGACCAATGGCTGTATCCATACAACCTGCTAATCCTGACCCACTCATGGTAACCTATTAGCTTCTCTTAAGTAACCCCCATAATTGTCATCTTTGAGTTCAGTATATGGACATTGCAACCAATTATGAAACCCAAGAGAGAAATAGAATATCTTGGGAAGAACGGCTAATATCAGAGTAGCAAAGAAGAATGGAGTATGGAAGGATGTCTGGTCCCTACCTCGTAGCAACTGGAAGGCAAGACTAGGGCAGATATGCTCACCTGGTTCCACTTCCCCACCCTGTGCCTTTATTGCTCCAAGGATGATTCGAACTATTTGACCTCTAGTTATAATCCATTATTTATATATCATTTGCAAACTAGATTTACTGCTGAAGTGAATATTAGAATTTTTTAATAGTGAAATGGTAGAGATTGGTTTAAAGTCTGGTGAGGAAGTGGAGAAATCCAAGGACCTAGCTAAATAGTCAAGCAGGAGAAAGAGATCTAGAAATTTCCTAAATGGAAAATCACTGTGCAGCTTAACTTATGAAATTTTGCTTGAAACATGTATGGGATCTTGAACTGGAATAAGGCCGATACACAAAGGGGTTTTAAAAGTCCATGGGAATATGAAATTCAAAGATGATGGAACTTTTCCCACTCACTCAAAATCCCAGTGAGGTGGGCATAGGTACCGACTTCTAGCAGGTTGTGATCAATTTCATGAATGGCACAAATTGGAGAACTATAACAGGAAGATGATACAGGAGTCAGAGATTTTTATAAATAAATATTTGATTAAATTGCAGGTATTTAGAAAAACAAAAACTCTTAAGGATAACAATAGGCATTTAAAATAATAAATATTTCACTGTACCCATTTATTTATTCTGCAAATCTTATTTTTTCCCTTGCCTTTTGTGTGTGCTTTTAAGAGTCATATACCAGGTACAAACATCAAATGAGAAGTGATTTGTCCCTGTGGTATTCTCAAGCTAGGTTAGAATTCTTTAGCCTGGGGTTTGAGACTGGGCATTGTGAGAGTTTGTTATCTTTGGAAATGTAATGTGTAATTTTATACACCTTTGCATATTCATATGCAAAAGTTCTCTTATAAGAAATAGTGACTATAAAAATTATTTACTTGGAATTGGTCTAATGAATAATCATATTTATTTCTAGATATATAATGGTAAAAGTACACTAAAGAATACAGTCTTTTTTTTCCTTGTCCACTAAGGAATATATTCTATGGCACAATACATTAAGGAAGAAAAGCATGAATATGAACCTTATGAAATATGAAACCTTATTCTGTAATATCCCATAAGAAATCAAAAGAACTTTACTTAAATTAACAAAGCTGCTTTAGATTATAGTCATTAGAAGATTTTACTTTTGGTAGTGGAAGAAAGGCAGATGACTGAATTTTTCTTTCTAGGATCCTTTATAAGAAAGACATGCATGTCAAGAAGACATGTTTTGCAAGTTAACCTGAATCTCCAAAATCCTGAGGTTCAAACTTAGATACTTTTTTTTTGGGGGGGGGGGCCAATCACTGCTCTCCGGTGGTGGGAGTAGGAGGCCCAGCCCCACTGCTGGAATTGAACCTCCGTTCCAGTGGGCCACAGTCCTGCGCACAACCACTATACCACCGGGGCTCAGCCCTCAAACTTAAATACTTTGAACAAATTCTGCACCACTTTTTCGTCAGTTTTTCATATGTGGACGTGATTCTGGGAGCTATGTCACCAATCTTTCAAATGTTAGCAGGGTCATTCAAAGTGTACAATTTTCAGTGGAGTTTCCAGACTGAAAACAGAACAAAGAGGTCTCCCCACTTTGGAGGAAGAAGCTGCTGAAAGCCTAATGCATGGCTTCCAAGCATTTTTAAATCACCGTAAACCTAAAACAAGAAAGCAGAACGCTGTCTGAACTATTGTCTGAAGTTAGGCGCTTCAGGTCCAAGAGCACTTGCAAAGCAACTGAAGAGGAGCTTATTTCTTGGAGGGGAGTTGATGCTGGTCTTGTGAGTCTGGTAAGCTTGTGGGAGTGGAATGTTCAAAATCATCATTTGCTCAAGGTAAAGAGGAACAGCTGTGAAATACTCCTAATGATCAGAACTTGGAGTGTGTCAAACTATGAATTTAGTAAAATTGGAATTGGTCCAAAATGAATTGGAACACATGATGATTGATATCCTAGGAATTAATGAGCAAGCTGAAATGGACTGGTATCAACCAATTTGAATTAAAAATCACATGATTTACTAGGCAAGATTAACACGATCAAGAGAAATGGTGTGTTGGTAATTGTCAGAAAGGATCTTGCTAAATCCATCAAGAAGTACAATGCTGTTTCTGATAGAATTATATCTATCTGCCTTCAAGGAAATCCAATCAATGAAACTATCATTCAACTTTATGCATTACCCTCAAAAAGTAGTCATGAAGAAGTTGAAGAATTACACCAACGCCTTCAGTTGGAACTTGATCAAACAAGAAATGAACATGCACTGATAATGATTGATGAATGGAATGCAAATACTGTGAACAGTGAGGAAGGAAAAGTCATTAGAAAATATAGACTTGGTGATGGAAATAAAATTATAAATCACATGATAATATTTCTCAAACCAAGGACTTGTTCATAGCACATACTTTTTTTTTAACAACACATAAGGCAATGAAAGAGATGGACTTCCCCAGAATGCGTAAGGAAGAATCAAATTAACAACTCCTGTGGGAAGAGATGTGGACAAATTCAACATCAGTGACTAAAACCAGATAAGGTGAGGACTGGGGAACAGGCCATCAATTGCTAATATATAAGTTCTGAATAAAGCTGAAAAAATTAATAAAAATCCACAGGATTTAAAATAAAACTTTAAGACTACCCCACACATGTTCTGAGAATTCCTCAAAAACAGATTTGATACATTGAAGAGTAATTTCAGAAGATCCGATGAGCTGTGAGAGAACATCAAGACCATCATTAATGAAGAAAGCAAAAGACAGGCAAGGAAAGATCGAAGAGGAAGTCAGAGGAGATCTGAAACTTACTCTTAATAATAGAGTGGCTAAAGCAAATGGAAGAAAGGATGAAGTCAAGAGCTGTATGGAAAATTTCAGAGGGCAGCTTCAGATGGCCATATATCATGATGAACTATGCAAGAATCTATCACTAGAAAACCCAAAGGGAAGAACATGCTCAGCAGATCTTAAACTGAAAGAACTCAAGAAAAAAGCCACTCCTGGAGTAACATTTTGAAAGATTCGATAGGCAAACCATTGAATGATGCTGGAAGCAAGAAGAGCAGAATAGAAAGAACGCAAACAGTCCATATTCCCTCATTTCAGGAGGTAGCATGTGAGCAAAACGCAAAGTTGCTGAAGGAAGAAGTTCAAACTGCACTGACTGAGGCAGCCAGAAACAAGGCACAGCAATTGATGGCATACCCATTGGCATGTTTCAAGGAGCTGATGAAGCACTGAAAGCACTCACTTGTCTATTCCAGGAGATATGGCAGACAGCTGCCTCACCGCCTGACCAGAAGAGATCCACATTTGTTTTCATTCAAAATGAAGGGGATCCACCAGAAAGCTCAAACTATAGGATATCCCATGCAAGCAAGATTTTACTTGAGGTCCTGCAATGGGGGTGCAGCAGTGCATTGAGAGGAAACTTAGAGGTGAGACCGGATTCGGAAGAGGATGTAGAACAGTGGTTATCTTTGCTGATCTCAGATGGGCCTTGCATCAAAGCAGGGCTGTTGACTTATGTTTCATTGACTGTACCAAGGCATCCAGCTGGGGGGACCTATAACATGCGGTTCACTTGGAGAAGAATGGGCATTCTGGCACCCTTCATTGTGCTCACTCTGAACTTGTACATAGATCCAGAGGCAGGGGTGTGACCAGAACAGGGAATCCTACATGGTGTACAATTAGGAAACGTGTTGAAATGATCAGAGAAGCTGCATCATATGAAGGAAACTGAGACAGCATGACCGGAGGAAAGTTGATTAACCAGCTGAAGGGTTGGAGGATGCAAGCTTGCTTGCAGAAACTTTGGAGAAATGGAAGCACTTGCTGACGATGACCAAGGATTACAGCTTCCAGGATGGATTAACCTCAATGTCAGCAGGTCCCAAATCCTCACTAGTGGGCCAATAGGTAACATTTTGATACACAGAGCAAAGATGAAAGTTATCAAGGGTTTCCTCTTGCTTGGATCCACAATCAACACTCATGGAAGCCTCAGTAAAGAGATCAAAAGACGGATGACACAGGGTAAATATGCTCCACAAGACTTCTTTAGAGTATTCCAAAGCAAAGATGCTACTTTGAGGACAAAGGCATGCATGACCACCGCCATAGAAGTCTCCATTGTCTCATATGCATGTGAAAATTGGAAACTGGAAAGGAACATGACAAAAGAATAGCTATATTGAATTGTGCTGCTGGAGAACAATATTGAAAATGCCAGTTGTTAGCAAGTGCTAAAAGAACAAAGCAGTCAGTACTGGGAGAAGGCAAGGATGGCAAGATATCCTCTTATATACGTTGAACATTTTTTCAGGAGAGAAGGCTATCTGTTTGGTAAAGTGAAGGGTGATGAAAAAGAGGGAGCCCCTCAAGGAGATGGGTTGACACAGGGGTCCAGCAATTGGCTCAGGCATGGGAGCAATTGTGCAGAGGCTGTAGGGCGGTAGTGTTTCATTCTGGTGTGCTTAGACTTGCTATGGGTTGGGGCCAACAGATAGGCTTGCTATGGGTTGGGGCCCAGTAACAACAGCAGGAGCAAACTTTGTGTGCCCTGGGAAAATGATCTCTTTGACACTCAATTTTCTTACCAAGAAGGGGTTAAGTTATTCATGAAAAACCAATGATGTGTCGTATTCTCTGCTAGGCAATGGAAATATGCTGAGGATACCTACAATCTGGATCACACCCCAATTATGTTAGTGAGGAGAGTTTTCTAATTAAGAAGCAAATAAAAAAAGTGACTATAGGACCCTAAATTCTAGGGAGAAAAATTAAGTGCCAAGAAAGGGCTATAGTGAGATGGAGCTGCAAGTTTTAATAGGAGAATCAAAATACAGAGGCCTTGGAAAGATGCAGTTGGAACAAATGCCTGCAGGAGTGAAGGAAGGCCAAGTGTATGCCTCAAGAGGGGGCTCCAAGTTCAGGGGAGAGCGAATGCAAACACCCGAAAGGAAGAACACATCTGGGTTGGTAGAGAAATTGCCAGGGGGCAATACACTGAAGGTCAGATTAAAGAAGAAAAAGTTGTGGGTCAGATGACAGAGTGTGATGGGATGAGCAAGACAGGTAAAATAGCTTTGTACAAAACAACAAATCCACACCACCTGGTTTTAAGTTGATTTTGACTAAAAGCTACTTTGTATGGGGTTTCCAAGACTGTAAATCTCTATGGGGCAGACAGTCTTATTTATGTAAGTGGAGTAAATGGTGGATATGAATACCCCACCTTTTTGTTAGCAACTTGTGGCCTAATACACAGGGCTCCTTTGCCTCTATAACTGAGAAAACTAAATCCACTCCCATCAAGTTGATTAGAACTCACCACAACCTTATATACGGGGTCCAAGACTATATGTCTTTACTGGAGTGGACATCCTTATCTCTCTCTTGTGGAGTGGCTGGTGCAATGGAACTTCCAACCCCATTTTTAGCTTACCCGACACTGCTTCTAGGGCACTTCATCATATGTTAAATACTGGATTCTTTAGCAAAGCTTGGATTTCTTGGCCGACACCAACAGTTTACATACTGGACTGTTAACCTAAAGATTAAAATTTCAAGACACCCAGAGACTTTTGCCAGAAAGGCTTGGTGATCCTCCTCAAAAATGAGGAGGTGAAATATTATAATTAGGGGAAATCACAGGAAGATTTGAACAGGGGAGTGATCTGATCAGTTTTGTCTTTTAAATAACCACACTGCTGTGTTGTTTATAGAACACACAAAGGGAAAGACAGAAGCTCAGAGACCAATTGGGAAGTGAGTACAATTTACAAGTACAAATCCAAGGCTTTGTATTAAGATGGTTGGAAAAAGAAGTGGTCAGATTCATTATAATTTTAAGATAAAGCAATTTAGTCTGGAGGGGTGAGTGCATGGTCTGAAAGGAAGTGGATTTGAGGACACCTCCAAACCTTTTGGCCATAGCTGTAATTGCTAATTTACTGAGCTTGGGAAGCTGATTTAATGTGTTAGCCCAAGGTTATACAGCTAACAAACTAGTTGATCTGGGATTCAAAGCCAGACAGCTGGGCCCAGAGGTATACACTCAAAGCCAAAATATTCTATGTGAAATTTGATGAAATCACCAGGTGGATAACTGCAAAATTCCAGGCAGGCCAACATCTAAAGGCTGTGGGGATATGGAATGCTGGCAAAGTGAAACACAGGAGTTGCCAGGAAAGGGAAGTGAACAGAGTTTGTGAATCTGGAGAGACAGATCAGCTTCCTCAAATGCCACTAATAATTCATGTAAAATGAAGTCTGAGGCTTTCCTTGGATTTATCAAAGTAGTTGAGGTTGAACAAGAACGACCTTGGAGAATCCCAGGGCCAAGCCTGGGTGTGATACTGAGAGAAGTAAACATTCAGTCAGGCAGCAAAGGCATTTCCTATTTGTTTTCATTGCTAACAAGGAGTTTGCTTTTAGAAGGGTCAGAGATAAAGTACGTGAGCAATACAGGAAAGAAGGATAATATTCATACCTGTCTCGAGCCTTACAAAATTCAAAGGACACCGCTTTTGAGTCGATCTGGACTCATCGTGGCCGCACAGTACAGGGTAGGACTGCCCTTGTGGGTCTCCAAGACTGTCATCCTTTGTGAAACTAGAAAACCTGGTCTTTCTCCCAAGGAACGGTGAGTGGCCCAATTTGTAATGACGATGTGACCTGTAATTGTACTTGTCCAGATTCAACTGCTAAAGCAGCACCATCTGGTTTGCCCTCAATTATGCTCTAAAGTTTTTCAGCTCAAATCCACCCAACAGTACTGTGGAAGAAAGGCCTGCCAGTACCCTGGCATAAAGATTTCAATCAAGAACTAAAAATATGACACGTACCTATGTTGTCCAGTAGGGGCACACCTTAAGCAGAGTTGCATAAGTAGATTAAAAATTGGGGGGGTGGTAGGACAAACAAAGAGAGCAGAAGTGATGATATTAATATATGACAATAAATTCCAAGACAAAATTTATTCTGAGACACAGAAGCATATTATATGCACCACTTTTTGATGATGGATGGAACAATTTTAAAGTGAATAAAGCCACAGATTACCTGTGTAATATTAACCATTTGGACCTAACAAGTAGTACATCTCACTCAACAGAGCTGAGTACACACTCAACTTCATTGCACATGTGTTCATTATACACTATTTTTGCACATAAATTTCAGTACGTTTTAAAAGATTGAAACCATATAAGGCATCTGATCTGATCTTAATAGAATGAAACTAGAAATCAATAACAAATAATAACAATAACAGGAAATCTGTAAGGACAATAAAAAAAGCTAAATACATTTGTAGAAATTAAACACTATCAAAATTACCAATCCATTGTGTTATCAAAGACCTTTTAACATATGTAAAGAGGTAAAACTCAATAATTTTATGGAATCTCAAACCTAGTGTACACATCTTTCAGTATCCAAAGGTCAAAATGGGAGGGACATTTAGCATGTTTTACTGTAGACCCAAACATGATGACTTAATTGCAGAAAAGCAAGGCTGATTGAGTTGTTGACCTATCCATTGTTTCCACTGATCATTTTAGTTAAAACAATGAGCAATGGAGAAGTGATGGCTACTTTAACCAAAGCATTTGGCAGATATTTTCTCAACACATACAAGTTACCATGCAGAAATTAGGAGTATAGAGAACAACCTTCCTGTGACCTCCTTCTCTTCAGAAATGGTGGCATCAAGAAATGTGAACTTTTTGTGAGATGTCATATGTTAACATTTAGACCTAATGCCTTATTTGGTCAACCAACTCTTCCAAATGAAATGACAAAATTTTGCGACATTATCCACTGATGATACTTAAATTCCATTATAAGTGAGAGAGTTCCGTTGATTTTAATGTAATAATACAAAAAGTAGTTCATTGATGAAACAAACATTTGACAAGTCTGTGGAGTGTTTCAAGGAAGTATACTGGGTTATGTAACATGATGTCATTTTTTTAGGTCCTTAACCTAAAAATATTCCTTGAAGTCATCATCCAGACAGCCTTCTTGAGCATTATGCTATTTTAACACAAGTCTACATAGAATCAAATTAAAGAACATACTTGAAAGATTACAAGAGACCTTATGGGATAAAGAGTTTGTTAATTAAAGATGACTTAAGTTGTTGTACAGCTCAAATAATACAACCAGTATCACTTAATTGTACAGGTATAAATGGTATGCTATAATATGTATATTCTCAATAAAATGAGAAACATCTTCATTTAAAAAAATAAAACAGCCAAGAAAACCCTATGGAGTGGTCCTATTCTATAGCACATGGAGTTTCCATGAGTCAGAATTGCCTTGATGGCAAAGAGAATTTTTTTTTAATCTTTTGTTTGTTAAACACAGTGAATGCTCATGCAAGTGAGTGAAAAATGATATTAATGTTATTTCATTAGATTATAAGTCATCAGTGGTGATGCTGCATGTCAGCCCATTGCCATCAGATAGATTTCAACTCATAGTTTTCTTGCAAAAGGATTCTAAGCCTGTAAATCTTTATTGAAGCAGATAGGCTAAACTTTCACCCAGAGAGCCATTGCTAGATTTGAGCTACAAACCTAGTAGTGAGCAGTCCAACACTGACATAGTAAGCATACCACCAGGTCCGCTGTTCACTTCAAGGTTTCAGATTCACACCCATCAACCATGCGGTGGGAAAAAGGTCAGGCTGTATGCTCCCATACGGATTAATAGTCTTAGAAACCCTATAAATGGGTGCTTCTCAAACTGCCTAATGTTGTAACACTTTAATACAGTTCCTCATGTTGTGGCAAACCCCAACCATAAAATCATTTTCATTGCTACTTCATAACTGCAATTTTGCTACTGTTATGAATCAGGCAACCCCTGTGAAAGGGTTGTTTGACCCCCAAAGGGGTCATGACCCACAGGTTGGGAACCACTGAAAAAGGTTGCTTTGAGTTGGAGTAGACTAGATGTCAAAGAGCTTGGTTTATTTTGCATATTATATATTCACAAATACACATGTGAATGGTTAACTGGTGATTTCACAGATAAAGTGACATTTGAAATGGTGTGTTGTTAAAAATTCAACTACACTATCTCAAAAAGGACCCAGGTGTGCTAAGAAAAGCAAATAGCTTTAGAGGAAGCATTAGGTGAGAAAGAACAAGATGATCTCCAAAGTGTCTTCCTGTAATGCAGCTCCACAAATACAGGTTTAAAGAAAAAACAATAAGGGCATTTTCATAAGTTCCTCTTGCATTCACCTGCATTTGCCAAAAAATGTTACATTAAAATAATAACCATCATCATCAACTGGTCAAGTACCTTTATAAATTGTTGAGATAAGCAATGAAAAAGTTATGTCTTTACTGAAAACTTTCTCAGAGCTTTCTGAGTACCTGGCTTGCAACATTTACAAAACTTCCAAGTCCTTGAAAATCTTTACAGAGTTGCATCTAGGTTAGTCCAGGTTGACTAGAGAAACAAATTCATAGACAATCATGTGTATAAGAAAGATGATTGCACATAAGAGCAGTTGAGTCTTGAGAAATCATTCCAGCCCTGTCCAAAGCAAGTCCATAAGTCCGATGCGTCTAATACAAATCTATAGCGTCCTTTTTAGACTCACGAAACATAGGCAATGATGCCAAATGCAGGAAGATTCTACCCCTATACTCTTAATCGTCAACTTGACACCAGGTTATGTAACTACCAAGAAACACATTCAGCAAAATGCTAATTTAGAGAAGAAATGCATACTAGACTCATTACAAATTAAACAACAACAACAACAACAACAACAACAAAACCTCATGGACAGAGATTCCATGTCAACTCACATTAACCCTGTAGAATAGAACTGCCCCTGTTGGTTCCAAGGCTAGAAATCTTTACAGAAGTAGAAACCATAATCTCTCTCCCATAAACAGATGATGGGTTGGAACCAATCACCTTATGGCTAGCGGCTTAGCACATATCTATCAACAGAGCTCATTCCCAGACTTATTATAATTTTCTCACTCACTACCATGGAAAAAAGAGAACTGCCCCATGTGGACTTCCAAGGTTACAAATCTTTACCAGAACAGAAAGCATCGTGTCTGTCCTGAAAAGTGGCTGGTCGTTTTTAACTACTTAACTAAGTATGATGTCCTTCTTGTAGGACTGATCACCCCTGAAAATATGTGCAAAGTACATGAGATAAAGTTTCATGATCCATGCTGCTAAGGAGCAATTTGTCTACATTTCTTCCAAGACATATTTGTTTCATTCTTCTGGCATTACACTATCTCATTGATCTCAAAGGTTGGCCAACATCTATCAGCAATGGTATCCTTAGTTCTGGGTCCTCTTCTGAATCCAGCTTGGGTAGTTGGCAATTCTCTGTTGCTGTAATGTTGTAATCATGTGTGAATGATATTCAGCAAAGTTGTACTTGCTTGCTATATAAATATTACTCATTTATGCATTCTATTGGGAAATCTATCTTTGGAATATGCAAGTATATGGATCTCTTTCAGTTTTGCTGACCAAATAGCTGTGCTCCAAATTTCTTGGCATAGACAAGTGAACTTATCCAATAGCTAATCTGTTTGTTAAAGTATTTTAGTTGGTATTGTTAATACTCAGAGTTTTACTTTTCTCCAATGACATCAGAGAAACTTCAGCTTCTTTCATTGCTGTTGATCATGTACTGCTGCCTACTGAAATATCTAAATGTCGATCAAATCTTTTTGGTACAGTGACCATGTACATTTCCTTCATTTTCTTTTGGTACTTCCTGCATCATTCAAAAATTTGCCCATAGAATTCATGAGGCTTGACATTTATTTTCCAGTTATCAACTTGAATAGGACGAAGCGTGCTCCCTGTGGGTTTTCTACCTTGAAGTTTTTGCACATTTTTGTTCTCTGTTCAGCTATTGTAGATCTGTATGTTTCAGTAAGTTTTCCTTTCACTCTAGGTATTCTACATTTAAAACCTTTCAATACAGGGCATATAGACTCCTAAGGACCAAAATTGAGAGTAGCCATACAAGGAGGGGAAGAGGAACGTGAGGGAAGAAAGGGGGTACTTATCCCAATGATCTATTCATAACCCTCTCCCAAGGGGATAGACAACAGACAATGAAGTAAAGGGAGACATCGGACAGGGCAAGAAATGAAAAAAAAAATACTAATTTATAAATTATCAAGGGCTCATGAGGGAGAGTGGGATGGAGGGAGGGATGAGGAAGGGGTAAAATGAGCTGATATCAATGGCTCAACTAGAAAGAAAATGTTTTGAAAATGATGATGACAGCATATATACAAATGTACTTGACACAATGGATAGTGATAAGTTGTATGAGACCCCAATAAAATGATTCAGATATAAAGGAGGGACCCTAAAAGAGGCTAATTGACATAATGACTGAAGCCAAGGGCTCAAACATAACAATTCTAAAATAACATGCCATCATGTATAAATAAACTGATGCTAGTGAACAAAGCGGGGATAGGGGGGTAGTTTTCAGGTTTTTTTCTGATTTCATTTTTTGGTCATTTAAAACCTTTGGCCTTTTACTAACCAGCTTTCTGCATATGTCTATCTTAATATTTTAGATAAAATGTGCAAAGTCCCTGTAAAGATTTGCAGCATATCATATTTAAGTGTGTGAAGAGAGTAAGATTATACCACAGAAAGATCGGAGAAGTGCAATATTTAGTAATTCTAGCTAGATTACAGGAAACAGGGGAATTAGGAGGTCCTTTAAGTTCATTTTTGTAAAACATTTTTGTTTTTATTTTAGAAGCAATGAGAAGCCATTGGTATATGATAAGAAGGTTTAACATAAGACCATAAGTACATTGTCTTTATATTTTTCTGTATGTAAATTCCAAAGAAAATATAGCATTCCTGTCAAGTTTTAAATTTCACAAGTGACTGATATAGTCAAAATTATGTTTTCACAGATGATTTCATGAAGATGCATGCAGATATAGTTAAATCATTCTAAATTATATTCTGCTCTATATGGAAAGAATATTCTAGAATCCCTAAGTTGTCACAATCTTTCTAAAATCTGGTAATTTGGTAAACATAGCAATCCATTTATTAAAAATTATTAAAATGTAATTGATCTTTTAGGATGAATTCTTGCATTTGGCTATAATCTATTTTATTGAATTGCTTGTTATGGTTTGATTATATTTTTTGACATATTCTAATTTATTTAATCATTCTGCTCATCAAAACATTTTTCCCAAAGTAACATTTTTAACAAGTTTGTTCCATGAACGACTAAAACTTGTTAATGATGACCTACATATGGTTGAGTAAACATTTTTGCAATTACTAGACTTATGGGGCTGGGGCAATGTTCTCTAGGAAGCTGTATATTCTCTAAACTGATGGTCAATATATGGTGTTTTGTCTCCAATAGGCAGGATTCATGGGTCCAGGAACCAAGTAGTGGAAGCTGGAATGGCACCACTCACTTTTACTCCTAGTGACCCACTTGTAGCAGTTTTGCTTCCTGTCCCAACAACCCTATGTACTTCAGGCCTGGAGGTCCTGGTCTTGAAAGAAGGAACTCTCCCACCTGGAAACAGAGCTTGGATTCTACTGAACTGGCAACTGAGAATGCCCCCGGCCACTTTCAGTTTCTCATGCTTTTGGATAAACAGATTGGGAAGTGTCACTGTATTGAGTAGTGTGATTGATTCTGATTACCAGAGAGAAATTGGACTGGTGCTATGTAAATGAGGTAAAGAAGAATATGTCTCGAATCCAGGAGATCCCATAGACTGACTCTTTGTGCTACCATGCCCTGTAATTAAAGTAAATGGTAAGCTACAGCAACCAAATCCTGACAGGACATCTAATGACCCAGACCCGTCAGGAATGACAGCATAGGTTATCCCACTAGGGCCCCCCCCCCCCAAAAAAAAAAAACAGCCAGTTGAGGTGCTTGCTGAGGACAAAGATAATACAGAACGAGTGGTAGAAGGTAGTTCTACCTATCAGTTACGACTCAATTGCAAAAGCGAGATTTGTGATTGTCAGTATATTTTCTTTATATGTGCTTATTGAATCTTTCCTTTGTTCATGTGTGATACATGAGATACAATTATGCTCAGTGTGTTCTCATTTATAGGTATATGTTTGATGTTAAGTATAGGTGTGATTTTATTAATGTCTGAAAATTATGTGTGACTGAAGAATTTTGTACAGGTGCCAAGTTGGCAACGGGTGGATTGTGATAGGTAGATTTATCATGGCAACCTAGCCAAGGGACACATGTGGACTTAATTGATAGGCTAAGAGATAAAGGCCTGAGCAAACCTCATCTTGTTTGTCTCTTTCTTTTAGATAATCAGACCCATGTGTGACTGGCTTAGTTGGTTCTCTACCTCGATTTGCAAGCTACACTACCTGTCAAACACCTAATCCCTGGACTATGTTGCTGCAGTTTGAGGTTCCTTCAAGACCTGAACCACCATTTTACAGGAATATACATTTCTTGAGCTGGAGGCTATTGGTCACTTGCTGACTAACTGTTGGTGACTTGCCTTACTTTTTGTTACCTATGGCAGGATAGCCTGAATTGCTCTACAGAAGACTACCAGAACTTGAATGACTGACAGTTTATTAGCTGTCTCATGAAAGTGAGTTGCACTGAGCCATTTATACTACTCTATAGATGAACTAACTGCTTATTTCTTATGTTATCTATATACATATATATATATATATATAATTATTAGTCTTCTGGTTTTGTTTCTCTAGAGGACCTGTCTAACACACTATGCAATTATTAGAAAATGTTTTTTCTCAAAATACATATTACCCAATCACTAAAATTTAACAAAACTTACTTATAAAAGAATGTGGTTTAGGAAATAATCATCCTAGTATGTTACTTATTTAAAAAATCAAATTGAAACAAAGACTGAAGCATTAAAATAGAGGACACTTTCCCAACCTTCACTTAGCTTGCCCAATTAATATGTTGCCACATTTGTACTCTTTATGCAAATGTTTCATTAATTATTTGAATATATGAAAGAACTTATGAATATATGAAATAATAATATCTAACAATTCCTGTGGCAGTCATGTACTTGATGTCAATTTCATGATTGGAATCTAGGGGTGGAATCTGGCCTGTCGATCTGGAGATAGTCAATGAGACCTCTGTGGGCATGGCTTTCTCTGAGAATTCTGGGAAGTCTTGTGATAGTTCCCTCATGGAGATGAGAGACCTTCTCCCTAGTTGTTGGGAGATACTCAACTGACAAGACAGGATGGCAGCATACTAGGAACTGGAGGAGCTGTAGGAGAAGCCACATGGCCTTACCCTGATGAAACCGACCTCTGAAGCTGGAGGAGCCAGAGAGAGAGAGATATCTGTCAGCGCTGAGATGCTTTTGCTGCTTCTACTGCCACCAGACACACAAGACTATGCACCCACTGACCTATAACTTCGTGAGTCGGAAGGGGACTTTATGAACTAGTGTTGGACATATGGGGTAACATCGGACTTGTGACCTTGGACTGGACTGGGTTGGGATGCTTTCTCATTGTTCAATTCCTCTTGTATATAAACCTTACCCTTATATCCCTATGCATTTCTATGAACTTGTTTCCTCTAGTCTACCTGGACTAGCACGATTCCATATCTAGAAGAACTTTTGGAATTCCCCTTATAGGTAACAGGCATTGTAATTATTCTTAGCTATATATTTTAAGGTGAATATCCTCATAATGACATTTTCTCATAATATATGACCTCCAAACCATCATAATCAGACAGAAAATCTCATATCCTATGGGCTACAGGTTGAAAAAGTGAGTAGTTTGAACCCACTGTCTGCTCACAAGAGAAAGTTGAGGCTCTCTACACCCATAAAGAGTTAACGCCTCAGAAAACCAAAGTGTCACCGATACTCTGTATTACAGTCTTGCTATGAGTCAGAATCCACTCAGTGGTAGTGAGTTTGATTTGAGTTGTTTGGATAATAATGGAGTTCAGGGAAAAAAAACTGCCTTTACTGTTTCCCATATCATTTAAAGACTGCTTCTTTATGGATCTAGGATGCAAATAAGATTTGTGTATTCTTTAGATTACCATGGGCTCATTGGGCCCATTTGTCTTATTTCATCTAAAATGATTTCAGCCTTCTTGGTGCTTTCTCCTCCCGGCCCTCAGTTGGCTATTTCTCACCAGGCAGCTGAAACAGTGGTCTCGACTGTGAATGAACACTTCCTCTTTGCAGAGTCACATTCTGAGACATTGTACACTGACACTGTTCCCCACAGCATGGTACCTCAAAGGCCCTTTCACATGTGAATGATTCTGGTCTGCATCAGTTATTACATTGCAAATTGCAAAATGGTGATTGGGCATTCTTATCTTTTCCTCAACCTTTCTTAGTTGACATCCTCAGTGAAGAAGATCTTTGTGTCCTTCTTGCCTCTGCTTATGTTAAAGACCACCATACATATTCATTTTAATTTAATACTACTTACTTTATCTTCTGAAACTGACACTATTTTTCCTCTGCAACATGCATTTGATGCTACCCATGCTTTTTAAATACGATTTCAACTACAGCTCACCTGCTTTTTTCATATTTGCTTTTCCAAATACAAAGAATTTAATTAATTTTTCCAATGTCCAGACCATGCAGAAGAGAGAAAATGATTATTTTCATCTCAATTTGCAAGGATATTAAAAAGAATTTAAATATTCACTCTGGTCTTTCTCAATTCACAAAAGCTAACTTGTACAAAATTATAATGATCGGAAAAGTCTGGTGGATCATTATAATTTTGTACAAGTTAGCTTTTGTGAATTGAGAAAGACCAGAGAGAATATTTAAATTCTTTTTAAAGGTTGTACTTTGTTTTTTATTTTAATAAATCATTTTATTGGGGGCTCTTACAGTTCTTACAACAATCCATACACCAACTGTATCAAGCACATTTGGACTGCCATTACCTTGATTTTTGGTTATATTTTCTTCTTTCAAATATCTATTAAATTATATATATATATATATATATATATGTCTGGTGGTTCTTTTCAACATTTTCCTCATTGTTTTTATTGTACAACAATGTAAGAATTTCTAAATGTCGACTTCTGGGACATTGGCTACCTTCTTCAAATGCTGCAACTGTTATCACACTCCTTTTCTAAATTGTAAATTGTTTCTCTCCCATGAACATAAATACACTGCTTCCTGCACTGCCTATCTGCCTTTTTCAGTTGCAGTAGTTAATCTTATCTCATATATGGTTTTATATACCACAATGCTCAAAACAGATATTCTTTATTACTTCAGCTAATCTGTTGTTTGGTTTGAAGAATTCGGCAGACATTTTTGGTTTAAAGATCATCTTGGGACAATAGCTTTGGGGTTCAACTAGTCTCAATGGCTCAAGAATGTCTGGATTCCATCAAATTTCAAACTCTCTTTTGCTTTTCCCTACCTTAAATCAGGATTCTCCTATAGAATCTTTGATCAAAATGCTAACCTTAACCAGGTACCATCCAGCTTTCTAGTCTCATGGCAAAGGTGAATGCTGTTTATAGAGACAGTTAAATACACATTCCATATCCTCTCCTATTCCTTCATATTTTGCTGCAGGCAAATATAAGCCATGGTCATAGAAAGAATATAAAAATATGGGCTGAGCCCTGGTGGCGTAGTGGTTGTGCACGGGACTGTGGCCCACTGGGTTAGAGGTTCAAATCCAGCAGCAAGGCTGGGCCTCCTACTCCCACCACCAGAGGGCAGTGATGCCCCAAAAACAAACAAAAAAAGAATATAAAAATATAAGCACTGAATTGGGCACTATCAGTAGAATTTGGCTTGATGAATAAGGTATTAAAGTGGTTCACTCTATAAGTTGTAATTGACTTGACAGTAGTGGGGAAGTTAGCATTGACACCATATTCAATTTGAAATTCACCATATTTGTTTTATGCATGAAATATTGTGCATTAATTTCATGCATGTTTGAAAATAATGCTCCTTATTTTAAGGTGATAAGCTCCCTGGATGACCACCAAATAAAACAGCAGAAAATCTTCATTATTCATTATTGCTACAGTCAATGAATTCTCTGTGAAAACTGAACTAGCAAATTCCCAAACAGTTTTGCTCAACTGCAGCTATGAATTGTCAAATTTCATCAATGTGCATACATTTGTCTGAGAATGTTGATCAAAATATCCTGAGTAATTTTAACTAGTAGGTGAATTGGTGGATGCAAAATTTTTGAATATTAAATATTTGTTAAAATGTGTTCATTTGTTACCTAATCTTCACATAAGGTATATTAAAATGTCCTGGTGTATTTGTAATTTTATTTCAGTTTATAAGTAATATAATCATGCTTTCTGCCTATCTCTTCAGTAATAGGCAGGTTTGTAATTGATTCATTGTCTTAGTGGATTGTTCTAGCTTAAGAAAATGCCCAGCAGAGTGCATCCAACAGAATATTATCTTACATTTTGCTTACTTTTTATTTCATAATGCACTCTTTTCTAGTCAGTGAGAATTCGATGGCCGTCCATTTTGAGGATGACACAAGTCCTCCAGTGCTCCCAGTCCCACCAGGAAGAATGTCCAGGCTTCAGAGTGGGAAAGAAGAAAGAGTAGGAGCCTGTTCCTAAAAGTCAGGTGACGGAGTTTAGATGCAGGGAAGTCAAAGACATTAGAATTCTTAGGAGATTATCTGAAAAGAGAATTCCAAAACAGTATTGAATGATGCTTGAAGTTTTGAATTGTATGATCTGTGAAATATATGCAATGAAATAGGTATCTTTTTTAAAGTATCTGAAGAAATGCAGAAGACGGCTAGATATCCAGTTGAATATTCAGCAGTGAATGGATGTGAGGAAACTTCCCAAAGCCAGGAAGAAAGTCATCCAAGGGAAGAGAAGTAAAAATCTCCAGTGCTCATGTCCAACCAGGAAGTTTGTGTTCCAAACAAAAAGAGTGTAAAATGACATAACTCGTGGAAGATTAGGAAAAGTATCTATAGGATGAAAGCAGCCCTGCAATGACAGATGTTTTTGATTCTCCTCACAAAACTTAAAGTCGGCTTTGAAAGGGAAAACCTGCGTCTTTTTCACAAGACTGCCTCCAAAACAGACTTATCAATGTACAAAGTATCCAGCATCCAACAAGATAGAAAAAATCATAAGATAGACTTACGAGCCCAAAATAAAGTGATTTTTTAAAAACAAAATCAAAGCAACAAAAACAAAGCAAAACAAATCATAAGCTATATGTGGAATATCATTTTTAAATGAATGATGAAATATGAAAAAAGAAATATAAATTTCCCATATACATAAGAAGGTAGGGGAAATTGTAATAGGTCAAATGCAGATATAGGAAAAATATTAAAAGATTCATATTTAACCAAAATTTCTGAGAAATGTGTACTGAATGAGACTAATCACACAATGGACACTGCAGAAAATAATTAGTAAAACTTGAGCTATAAAAATAGAAACTATCCAAAACAAACACAAATAATAAAATAAAATAAAGTGAACAGGGTATCCAACAAATCTTCTAGAACTGTATATATATATATATATATATATACATATATATATATATATAGCTGTTATGGACTTCAATCTACCGTGGGGCAATCCTACAGAATAGGGTAGAACTGTCCTTGTGGGTTTCCAAACCTGTAATTCTTTACAGGAGTAGAAAGCCTCATTTTTATCCTAAATGAGCAGCTAAGAGTTTAAAACGGCTGACTTTGAGGTTAGCAATCCACAGTGAAATGCATTACCCACACCAGAGCTCCTGTATACATGATAGAAGTCTTCAAAGGAGGAGAAGAAAAAAAAACCTACTTGAAGACATATGACTGGAAAATGTCCAAATTTGACGAGAAGAGATTCACATTTGTTCTCAATCCAAAGAAAGAAGACCTAATAGCCATGGGCAAATTATTGAACAATATCCCTAATATCACATACAAGGAAAACAATGCTGAAGCTAAATCGGAAAAGGCTGAATGACAGCTGTACTTCAAGAGAGAGCTATCGGCAATTGATGAAGACCTCAGAATAAAATGTGACTGGTGTAGCATTTCTGATATCAGGTGGAACTTGGGAACTTGAGTGATAGCAGCAAACACCACAATGATATTAGCTTATGTTTCATTAACCATACAAATGTATTTGACTGTACAGGTAATAACAACCTCTAGATAACATTTCAAAGAATGGGAATTCCAGAACACTGTACTATGTTCCTCTAGAACTTGTACCGGGACAAAGAGACAGCTGTCTAACCAGAACAAGAAATGCATTTAAAATCAAAAAATCACATAAAATCACAAAATCAAGGTTATATCCTTTCACCATCTTTTCCTCAATCTCTATGCTGAATGGATAATATGAGAAGATGAACTATATGAAGAATATTGCAGCATCATGATGGAGGACAGCTTTCATTTCTAAAAATGCTTAAAATGAAAGAAAAGCATCATTAAAGTAAACACCTGTGTTAGTCCGGGTAGGCTAGAGGAACAAATTTCAAAGGCATGCATATGGATATAAGGAATGGGCTTATATCCAAGAGGAACAGGACATTGAGAAAACATCCCAGCTCAGTAGAGCTCAAAGTCACAAGTCCGATATTAACTCATATGCCCGAAATCAGTCTACAAAGTCTGCTTCTGACTCACAAAGACACAGGTCAGTGGGTGCAGAGTCCCGGCGCTGGCAGGGGTCTCCCCATGGCTCCTCTCTTCCAGGGATCAGGGTCTATCAACAGCATCCCGTGGTGGCAGAAGCAACTCATCGCTAGCAGAGGCCTCCATGTGGTCGCCCCAGCTTCAGAGTTCCGGCTCCATCAGAGCAAAGCTGTGTGGTATCTCTGCCGGCTACGCCAGCCTCCTGGATGCCGCCATCCTGTGTTGTCTGTAAATAATTGTCTCTGAGACTAACTCCCAACAACTGGGAAGATAGCCTCTCATCTTCAAGAGGGAAATATCGCGAGATTTCCCAGAAGCCTCAGGAGAAAGCCATGCCCACATAGAGGCCTTATTGTCTACTCAATGCCTATCGCCAGATTAACAGGCTAGACTCCACCCCTATATCTCAATCATAAAATTAACATAAGCACATAACTGCCACAACACCTAAAAGTACCCTTTTGATAATAATGGGACAAAGTAAACATGAAAAGATTTCTCATTAAATTTTAACAACAGTTATATATATACATATATGTGAGACTCAAACAAGAGCTGAACTTTATCTTGCAAATATGAAAAATCAACATTCTTTATTCCATAAAAAATATTTTTGAAAAGTTTCTGAAGCATTAAAAGTAGCTAAAGAACCCTGGTGGTGTAGTGGTTACAACATTGGTCCGTGATGTGAATGGTCAGAAGTTCAAGAACACCAGCAGCTCCAAGGCAGAAAGATTCGATTCTCTACTTTGGCAAACTGGTATAGTCTGGGAAACCCCTGGGGAGGCACTGTGAGTCACATTGCCACAAGGGCAGAGAGTGGCTTTGAATGGAAATGATCCCAGTGCAAGCATCACTTCATTATAAGATAGGTTAGGGGCTGGTGCTCCAAGACAAGAACTCAACACAATGACATGAATCAGGGAACCAATGGAGAGGCCAGAGGGGCCAGCCCCGTTACCAACTGAGTGGACGGTGGGCCCCTACTCAAGTCATCCCTGAACACAAGAACGCTTTGGTCTAATAACTTGGTAGCCTGAGATGCTCACCTTCCCGGCATGATCACTGTAGAAAAAGCAGATGCAGAAGAAAGCTGATTGCACCCGGGGATCAAAAGATATAGCATCTGGACTCTAAAAGGCTTAAAAGCAGTCATCTAGCTGAGAAACCATGAAGCCCACATGGAAGAAGTACACTAGCCCATCCCGACATGATCACTGAGGACAAAGGGGTTGCAAAAGCAAATGTGGTAAAGAAAATCAATGGTGCCTGATGATCAAAAGATATAAAGTTGGGGCCTTAAAACTTGAAGACAAACAAGTGGACAACTGGCTGAGAAACAACAAAGCCCACATTGAAGAAGCACAGAATCCTGTGAATCACAAGGTATTGAAGGGAGCAGGTATTAGGCATCAAAGAACAACAACAACAACAACAAAACGTATCTTTGTAAATAAGGAGAAGTGTGGAGTCGGGACCCAAAGCCCACCTGTAGGCAACTGGACCTTCCCTTACAGAAGAATCTTGGGGAAGAGATGAGTCAATCAGGGTGCAGTGTAGTGATGATGAAAGATACAACATTCATCCACCCCCACTATCAAAATCCCAATTCTACCTTACAAATCTGGCTGGACCAGAGGATGTGCCCTAGCAAAGATAGGAATGGGAAGCATAGGGAATCCAGAAAAAAAGAATCCTCAGGACCAATGGTCAGCAGGGTGATACTGGGAGGGTGGAGGAAAGGTAAGGGGGAACAGACTGCAAGGATCTATGCATAACGTCCTCCCTGGGGGATAGACAGCTGACAATTGGGTGAAGGGAGAAATTGGACAGTGTAAGATATAACAAAATAATAACAATTTATACATTATCAAAGGTTCATGGGGGAGGAGGTAGTGGGGAAGAAGGGGAAAAATGAGGAGTAGATACCAGGGGCTGAAGTAGAAAGCAAGTATTTTGAGAATGATGAGGGAAACCAATGGACAAAAGTGCTTGGCACAATGGATGTCTGTGTGGACTGTGATAAGATTTGCATGAGCCCACAATAAAAGGATTTAATTTTTAAAAATGGGTTAAAGGAAGTATTTAACAGAAGAAATAAGATATGAGAAGTAAATGTGAATCTGCATAAAGAAGCAGGAAGCCAGCGGCAGCTGTCAGGAGCAGCACTGGGTAGCTCCCACGACCACCAGAGTACAGCGATGCTCCCACTCCAAAAAAAAAAAAAAAAAACAAGCAGGAAGCAATGAAAAGATCAAATGTCTTGATAACTATTACATCATTTTCTCTTCACTTTACTTTTATAACAGAAAATGTATTCTTTAAAGTTCTGTGTGTATATATATGTATATATGTATGTATGTATATATATCTGTATATAAAATCACCGGACTGTGGGGATTATAGCACACCCACCATCAAAGTGTGGTAACAGTAACACAAAGGTTTGTCAGAAAAAAAATGTAGGGTTGTAATACTATTGAAAGGTTCTCATACAATATGTGAAGTGATATATTTCTTGAAGATAGATCATAAATTAAAAATGTGTACTATAAATCCCAATACAGCAATGCCAAAGAATTTTATCTAGGAACTCAAAAATGGACATGATGTTCTCTCTAACACAACACTCTACTTTTTCTCTTCAGAGACTATATATAATCACTACAATGGTGACATGAAACACACAGACTTTGCTCATGATTATGTGATTTACTGAGGGAGTTAACAGGTTACAACGCAGATGAGAAAGCCTCAAGTTATAAATGTTCTTCAGTCAGGACCTGTTACAAAATTCTATCAACAAATGCCCAAATGGTATATTCTTCTGTTACCCTCTGCCCAAAGGCATTCAGCTTAAAGTTGGTGGATCATTGAACCAATTCTCCAGTGAAGTGTCCTGGGCACACCCCCTCTAGTAAACCTGGCCTGAAGGTATTCATCATACCTCCATGATGAGAAAGACCAGCTCTCCAAATTATGTACACAGAGACAACCCACTCCATAAGACAGTCTCCTGCCCAAAGGCGCTCAGCTTTATGTGTTCTGTGCACTGGGAAGTTCACCATTCTGTGTCATGGTCTGGCTCCAGGTTCTACAATTGGTGTTGCTCCTCTTCCACTCCTGTGGTGCCAGAGGAGTCTTCTGAGTCCAGAGAATCACTGCTCAGTGATCTTGGGGTCCAGAAGACAAGCTCCCTCCTGCTTCTTACTGGTACTGAGATTACACTCTGCTGCTTCTCAGAGGGTCCATTTTACAACCAGCAGGATGACAATGCAGTGAATCTGGAGAACAGTAACTCACAGCTGAATCCTATCCGTGTCTTCCCCTACCTTACCCAGATCCATGCAGGAAAATGTCCTTTGTTGCAAGCTACAGAGACCTTAGCTAGAAGAGCCACATTAAATAGATGTCAAAAAATTTTTCAAATAAAAAAAAGAGAGAAAACAATCCTTAGCTTTACTTTGGGGAGCTATGAGTGTAGCACTTGTGTCTATCCACATCCCAGGGCTAGAGTTGGATCAGTGAAGGAACAGAAGCTCGCAGAAAGAATAATGTTAAGAACTGATCTTCATCCACATGAACAATTACTTTTTTCCCTTACTTATCCCCATGTGTTCAAATGGCATAATTCCTCTGTATGCTATATAGGAGGTACAAGTGCTACACACAAAAGTTGGCAGGCCACACACTCCTGAATTATCATCTGTTTTGCGGGAAACCTACCCTTTGTGGCAGCACAGTCCTGATGCCATGAAGTGCCTTTTAATACCTGAGTACAGACAGTTTGCTCTGTAGCGTGAGCCTGGAAGGAGACGTCAGGTAGAGGTATACCATGCACTGAGACAGTGCAAGCATGTTGGTCTGCGCAGATTCTTGGTTGAAATCAGAATTAGAAACAAGGAACTCCATGGTAAAAACTAAACTGTGGACATAGACAGCAAGTAAAGTTGGATTCTTATACATTAATTTTGGAAAAAGGATAGCTATGAAGAAAATTAAGGCTACTATCATTGTGACTTTAAGACAGAGAAAGAGTTCTTTAACAAGTTACACAGAGAATAACTTGAAGTTGAATAAATGGTTTCACTTCATCAGAATGAAGATTTACATTCAAAGAAAAAGATAAAGAACAGGCGACAAACTGGCAGCTAAAATATGTGCCAAAGCTAAAACTAACAGGCTTCACTTGTCTGTTAGCTTGTAATGCTGTGGTGGTTTGTATGATGCTGGAAACTATGTCACTGGCATTTCAAATGCCAATAGGGTCAGCCAATGTTAACAGTTTTCAATGGTAAGAAGAGACTAGGAAGAAAGATTTGGATGCACACTTAAGAAGAAGTAGTCACTAAAAACCTTAGCACGGAAATATTGTCAGATACTCAAGGATTAATGAATGGAAGTAGATAACGCAAATATGTGCCAGAGGATGGCTCGATTGGGTTAGAAGTCACTTAAAATGCGACTCATACAGAGTTACTTTCTAAAAGAAGAATCTACAATGGTGATGTAAATGGAGTAATATATTCATGAGAGTGGAGACTACAGGGTCTTCATTTACTGATGGAACATATATTAAGGGTAGAAGGAACACCCATGGAAATCTACTACTAATTGGAACTTGGAATGCACAGTGTATAAATCTAGAAAAAAATGGGAAGTCATAAAAAATGAAATGGAATACATAAAGATCACTATCTTAGGCACTAGTCAGTTTAAGTGGACTTATATTGGTCATAGCTAATTGGAAAATTATATGACTTATTATGTTTGGAATGACACAATGGAGCAATGGTGTTACATTCATTGACAAAAGGACATTGTTAAATTAATCTTTAACTATACTGTTGTCTGTAAAGGTTTATTTCTATTCACCTTAGAGGAAGTCCAACTAATACAGCTATTATTGAAATGTATGCAGTAATCACAAAGCTAGTGATGAAAAATGGAAGATTTCTACAGATGTTTTCATTCTGAAATTGATCAAAGAAGTGAAAGTGCATTGATAATTATTATCATGTGAAATGTAAAATTTGGAAACAAAGAATAAGGGACAAAGAAGATGGAGAAATGAGGTCTTGGTGATAGAAATCAAACTGGAAATTGCATGAAAGAATTTTGCAAACAAACAAGTTACTTATAGCAAATAACTTTTTATCAACACAAAAGGCAGGCATACTTGTGAACTGCTGTAGATGGAATACACAGGAATCAAACTGGGTGCATCTATGTGAAACAGAAAGGGACGAGTTCAATCTTTGCAGCTAAATCTAGGCCAGGGACTGAGTGAACAGACTATCAATTGCTCTTTTGCAAGGTCGCGTTAAAGCTGAAGAAAATGAAATGAACCCACAAGATGTAAAATACAGCTTTGTATCTAATCCCATCTGAAGTTCAAGAACATCTCAAGAACACATTTGATGCACTGGATACTAAGCTCTGATGAAGAGGACATCAAGAATACTCATCATGAAGAAAGCAGAAGACCATTAGAAAGCGAGCCAAGAAAGAAAACTTCAAAGATGAGACTCTGAAACTTGCCCGTAATCATAGAGTTGATGAGGCAAATGGGACAAACGATGATGTCAACTAGCTACATAGAAAAATATCAAAGGTGCCTTGAGAAGACAATATCAGATATTACAATAAAATGTGCAAAGCCCTTCGAGTTAGAAAACCTGAAGGGGAGAACCTGCTCAGCATATCTTAAACTGAAGCAACTAAATTATAAATTCTTCAGTTCCTGAGTTTCAATATTGAGAGATATATTGAAATAGTCTCTGGGTAGAGAGAGGATCCCTGGTAGTGGAGTGGCTACACCTTGGGCTGCTGTCTTCAAGGTTGGTGCTTCAAAACCACCAGCAGCTCCACAAGAGAAAGAGAAGGCTTTCTACTCCCGTTAAGAGTTCGATCTCAGAATCCCACAGGGGCAGTTCTACCCAGCACTACAGAGTCGCCGTGAGTCAGCATTGCCCCAATGGCAGTGAAAGTATATTCACATATAGAATGATGCAGACAGCATCCAAAGAAGATGCAAAGAGCACACACTGTACCAATAAGAACTAATTGATATTCCAACATTGCATGAAGTAACATATGAGCAAAAAGCAATGGTGCTGAGGGAAGAAGTTCAAGCTTCACTGTAAGGATTAGGCAATAAATGGCTCCAGGAAATGGTGGAATCCCCACTGAACCCTTTGACAAGCTAAGGCAGCACTGGAAGCACTTACTAGTCTATACCAGGAAATATGGAAGGCAGCTACTTATCCAACTCTTTGGAAAAGATCGATATTTGTACCATTTCACAGAAAGGTGACCCAATAAAATGTTCAAGTTATAGAACAGAAATAATGATATCACATGCAAGTCAAATCTTGTTGAAGGTTATTCAACAACATTTGCAGCAGTACACTGACAAGGAGCTGCAGGAGGTTCTGGCCAGATTCAGAAAAGGATATCAAAGGATATCATTGCTCATGTTAGATGGAACTTGGCTCAGCAGAAAATACCATCAAGGCATAACTTATGTTTTCATGACTGTCAAGTAATTCAGTTTTGTGGATCATAAAAAACTATGGATAACCATGAGGAGAATAAGAAGTCTAGAACCACTCATTGTGTCCATAAGGAATTTGAATATGACTCTAGGAGCAGCACTGCATACAAAGCAAAGGAATATTCATGTGTTTAAATCAGGATAGCTATGTCTCAGGGTTGTATCCTTGCACCATACTTCTTTAGTCTGTATGTTTAGAAAGTAATCAGAAAAGTTTACTTAAATGAAGAAAAGCATAACATTATGATTGTAGGAGAACGAATGAACTACCTGCACTATGCAGATAACACAGCCTTCCTTCCTGAAAGTGAGGACAACTTGAATTACTTGGTAATGAAGATCACAACTCAGAGTAAAGAAAACCCAAATCCTCACCACTGGACCATCATGATAAAAGGAAAAAAAGTTTGAAGTTACCAAGGATTTTTTCTTGCTTGGTGCCACAATCAGTGCTCATGGAAGCAGCAGTCCAGAGAAGAGAAGATGAACTACATTAGGTAAATCTGCTGCATAAGGTCTCTTTTGAGTATTGAAAGGCAAGGATGCTACTTTGAAAAGTGTGCCTACCCCAAGGCCGATATCTTCAATGGCCATATATGCATGTGAAAATTAGACATTGATTAAGGAAGACTGAGCAGAATCCAATGCACCTGAGTTGTGCTGAAAAAGAATATTAAACATATCATGAAGTGCTACAGGAACAAACATGTCTGTCTTGGGAGAAATATGCCCAGAGTGCTCCTTGGAGGCAAGGATGGAGAAACTTGGCCTTACATTCTTGGACATATTGTCTAGAAAGACCAGTCTCTTGAGAAGGACACCATGTTTGGTAAGGTGGAGAAGAACTACAAAAGGGAAAGGACCTCGAGGAGATGCGTTGGCACAGAGATGCACAATGGGCTCAAATATAGGCACAAATGCGAGGATGGTGAGGGTCCAGGAGCGTTTGATTCTGTTGTGCACAGGGATGCTATGGGCTGGAGTTGATTGCATGCACCAATCAAAAACAGAACTGATGTGGAATTCACTTTTAAAGAACTAATGGCCAAAATGTATGAATCTGAAATTATATGAGAAGCCTGAATATTGTGAAGATCAATACAAATGAATGGAACTTTTTTCATGTAAAGGTGCATAAGTTAAAAGTATCAGGTGTTGGCAAGAAGTGTGAAGACAGAAACCTTTAATGCTCTGGCAGTTTTAAGACTAAATGTGCCAAGTATGATTCCAAAGACTGTAGACCCTGATTATCCCAGGTTCTGCTACAACTTTACTTCAGTATAATTCATAATACTCTCGTCCACTTCCAAATGTTTTAAAGACAATCAAATGCTTATCTTTTGCATGGTTCCACAGAAACTTCATACAGGCCCAACCAGAGCCACACAGGAGTATGTACAAGACAGTACATTACATTTTGGGTAATCTGGAGATAACATGGGTTCCTCATTGCTAGGAACAGGTCTAAATAAAATTTAAAGATACAAATATTGAAATATTATAAAGCATTATAAATGTTAAACTAAATATTCATTGTGGTTTATAGATGTTCTGGAAAACCTCTGTATTTATATATTTTTTTGTGGGGGTCATCACTGCCTCTGGTGGTCATGGGTGCTACCCACTGCTCCTCCTGAGAGCCGCTGCTGGATTTGAACCGCCAAGCCTGTGGGCCACAGTCCGCACTCAACCACTTAAGCCACCGGGGCTCAGCCCATGTAATTATTTTTAACATAATTTGAAGGCGAAAACAATTGCCACTGAGTCAGTTCTGATTTCTGGTGACCCCATGTGTGTCAGCATAGAATCACACCACACTTACTTTTTCATGTCTGATTTTTAAGAAAGCTATCTCCAGATCTTTCTTCCAAGGTACCTCTGTGGAACCTAGACCCACCAACTTTCTAGTTCCAGCGCTTGATTTCCTTAGACCTTTGAAAGATGCCCTGAGGTAACTGGGAACCGTATTTTTTGACTATTGGACAAGATCACTAAATAAAAAACCCAAATCCACTGCCATCAAGACTATTCTAACTGGCAGGACAGAGTAGAAATGTATCTTTGGGTTCTGAAGACCATAGATCTTTACGGGAACAGGCAGCTTCATCGATTACCTATGAAGGAACTGGCGAGTATAAATCACTGACCTTTTCATTGGCAATCCCATAATGACTCCTCAGTGCCCCCAGGGGTCCTAGACAAGATCGAAGTATTGGAATTTAAGATGTGCAGGGGACCTCCAAGGGCAGCTTCTTTACTTATTGTGCGCAACTGGACTAATGGTCTTGTTTACCCTGGCAGTGTCTTGGACATGGGTTGGGCTGCTAACCACAGGTCATCAGATCAAAGCCACCAGCCCCTCCTTGGGAGATAGAAGTGACTTCCTACTCCGGTAAAGTGTTACAGTCTCAAAAACCCATCAGAGAAGTTCTACCCTTTCCTGTGAGGGTGCTATGAACCTAAGTCAATTCAATTCAATAGCAGTAAGTTTGGTTGTAGGGACATAAAAAAGTTTTCTCTATGATATGCAAGTCAAAGTTTTGCTCCTTGGGTATATGATAATCCCCGGAGGAAGTGAAAATTCTGCTCCTTTGGTATATGATAATTCCCTTAGGGAATGCATACTGTCAGTCATCTCAGTTCCATATCCTACCTACCACTTTTGGGCTTTTAATTTTTAATAGCTGAGTATTATAGCAATTAGTCATCAGTGAGTAGTGATAAAATTTACTTAGTATTCTTAAAAACAATTATTCAACTTTAAGGAAAATTGCCAAAGGTCAAGCTTGAATAATGTTAGAGCTGGAATCTAGGAAATTTAGATAAATATTTTCAATTGGCAGAGATGTATTGGAAGCAAAATCGAAAACTGAAATACAGAACAGTTTTTGGTTTTAATTCTCTATCCAGAAAGCCTTTTATCTTAGTCACACAGCTAAGTTTATATTTTAAAAAAAAAACGCACAGCACTTATGAAAGATGCCAGATGGTCTTTCAAGGAAATTTTCAATTTTTTTGCCAGAATTCTTTGGAGAATCAATCCAAAATGATTTTGGCTGCTAAAAGGAATAGGAGAGATGTGATCTTCTGTACAGTTTCATTACTGAATTAAACACTTCAGTATCCTTCCCACTCCCACATTTTTTTTTCTTCTCAAGCTTGTTAAATTCTGTTTCTGAGGGAAATATGACTCATCATTGTAACTCAAATTAGAGAAGAAAGCTTTGAAAGGTCAAACTTTGTTTTCAAGGTTGTCATAGAAAAATATATTTTGAAGCACTATTGCTCACCATTGCTATCCTTAGCACATGGTAGACAATCAAAAATATTAGTTGAATGAATGCTATAAAAGAATGCATTGACTGAAATAAATATTAGGATGCTTGATGGATTACTTACAGTGTCACTCTAAAAGACATAACTATGCTTTACAGGATCTGGCATGCATAAGACGGATCAATGAACGGTGACTTAAGAGAAGGGTTTAGGTCAATATAAAGAACTCAAATGTAATTAGAGTTACTTGTAAATGAAATCCTGGTGATTTATGGAGTTCAGACTGAAGTCATGTGGTCACTCAAAAGAGAATTTATAGATGGGCTAAAATATTGGGCAGAGGGTACAACTTGGTGATCTGTGATCAATGGTGCTATTCAATATTCTATATGTTGCAACAATGTGGTTGGGCTTAGGAAAAATGTGAAGATGGTACAGGAACTTTGAGTGTTTACTTCTGTTGTGCCTAAGGTTATCATGGATCAGAAATAACTCAATAGCACCCTACAACAGCAACATATACAAAAAAAAATGTGTCTTCAGTGATCATGTTCATGTCAGTATTTAGACCTTTATAAATGTCCTTTGCCTCCTGGTTCTTTCCTCTATTTCCTTTTTACTTCCCTCTTGTCCCACTATCACATTCAGCCTTCATTCAGATGCATTAATAAATGTGATGAAGAAAGCTGATTGTGTCTGATTATAAAAACATATAGTGTCTGGAATCGTAAAGGCTTGAAGAGAAGCAAGAGGCCATCTATCTCAGAAGCACCAAAGCCCACATGGAAGAAACACACCAGCCTGTGATGATGAGGTGTTGAAGGAATCAGGTGTCAGACCCAGAATAAAACCATACTTAAGGTGAATGCAGCGGGGAGACATGGAGTAGAGACCCACTGCCCACCTGTAGGCAACGGGACATCCCCTAACAGAGGGGTCAAGGGGAAGAGATGAGCGAGTCAGGGTACAGTGTAGCATGGATGAAACACATAGCTTTCCTCTAGCTCTCTGGTACTTCTTTCACTCCACTATCATGACCTCAATTCTACCTTACAAATCAGATTAGACCAGAGCGTGCACACTGCTACAGACAAGAATCAGCAACACAGTGAATCCAGGATAGATACCCCTCCCAGGGTCAACAATGAGAGTAGAAATCCCAGGAGGATTAGCGGAGGGTGTGGGGAGAGAGGTGGCATCAATCACAAGGATTGATCTACAATCCCCTACCAGGGAGATGAATATTGAAAAATTAGGTGAGGCATGTTGGAGGCTGATGTAAGATATGGAAAAAATAATCTATAACTTATGAAGGATTTGTTAGAGAGGGAGGGCGGGGGAGAAGGGGGAGAAATGGGGAGCTGATATCAGGAGCTCAAGTGGAAAGAGAATGCTTTGAAAATGATGATGGTGGGATATTTGCTTGAAACACTGGAGGAAAGTATGGATTGTGCAAAGAGATGTAAGAGTCCCCAGTAAAAGTATATAAAAAGAAAAGAAGAATCATGTGTAAGTCAATGTACCCAGAGTATAGAAGAGAATGAATGAATAATCATTAGCTTCTTTTATATCACCCAGGGTCCGTAGTTCACTGCTTTACAATTCCAAGAATATGGCCTATGGTGGCCCACTTATAGCTAAACCAATCATAATTTTTAACAGTATGGATTTATGCTCTCCATAATATTCATAAGTCCCCAATTCATTGATTCAAAAATGTTAGTGTCCCTCTGTGCTTTCCTTGTTTTAGACACTGGTGATATTGATTAGGAAACATAAAATTCTTATTCTCCAAAGATGTCATTTTGATGAAAGAAACACAGGTGACACACACGTAAAAACAAGGGCGTTAGATAGTTTCAGAGTACATGCATGCTATAAAACCAACTGTAGAAAAGCGAGTATTGAAGTAGAGGACACAGGAAAAAGGCTAATCCAGGACTTAATCCAAAAAAATCTTGAAAGGAGTCTCAATTTTAGCAGTATGGCAGATGAGTTATCCAAGAAATAAATCTCTATATTAATAAAACCAATAATATAAAGTACCTAGAAACAAATAAACAAAGAAGAAAGAAGAAAAACAGGTAAATAAGTAAAGTGGACACAAATCTTTTAGAGAAAAATTATACTTAAAAATCATTTGGTTTGAAATTTATTTTAAGAAGCATTACACATTTAAATGTCAAAGACAAAACATTAATAAGTTTTAATATGAGAACATACTTATGATCCTTGGTTTGAAAAGATTCTATTAAAACACAATGAAAACGTACTGACTCCTCCCCCAAAATTGATGTTTCACATATTAGAATTATTATTAGATATTAGATTATCCAAAGCTATATTAAACAAAATTTGAACTTGCAGAAAGTACTTATCAGATTATGTTGCACAAAGAATTATTGCATTGAAGAGACAGAATTTCTGCAAACCAATAATTAAAATAATTTTATAAAGTTCCTTAAGTGACAGGAATATGCATTTCAGAAAAGAAAATGAGAAAATGAATTGCCACTAAATAAAAAAAAAAAACTTGCTCAGCCTCATTGGCAGTCAGGAAAATTTGAATCTAAAATTACACAGAGGTTCTCATTAGACTCTTTAGATTGGTTAAAACTAAGTATTGGTGATACAAGAAACAAAAGTAACTCATCCACTGTATGGGAAATGTAAATTAGCATAAATGCTTAAAAGTTTGGTATTGCACTTGAATACATGAAACCTTAGGACATGGCTTTCATCTTCAAGATATATATTCTAACATGTTCATAATAGACATAACAGAAATGTTTTTTGAAAGTACTGCAAAATATGAAGTGTCAAGTCTAAATGAAAACACATCATCAAAAAAACTTCAGAACTGTACAAATCCTTACATGTATTAGAATCAATCCATAAATTATGAGCTAGTCAAGCAATTGCTTACTGTAGAACAGTACAAGTGAATGAACTTCTGATACGGATACATACCATGACAAAGACAAATCTCAAATATGAGATGTTTAAAAAAAATTTATAAGAACATATGTAAGTCCATTTGTGAAAAGTTTAAAAACTGAGCAATACAGTTTTTAAACTACTCACTGAGGAAAGAAAACTATAATGTAAAAGCAAGCCAATTTTGAGTATTTTACTTAGAATACTGATTGCCTGAGGGAGAAATGAAGGGCAATTTAATGAGGATATTCACAGGCATATGAAAACAGTTTATTGATGGTTTCCAATGAAATGTTGAATAAAAATTAAAATAAATGGCTGTGGCTTAACTATAGTTTTAATAATAACAATGGAAATAATGGACAGAGCTGATATACGTATGCTTTGAATTATGCTACAAGATGTTAAGTTAGGTTGCTTCTGAAAAGCAAGTGAAAAAAATGGTAACAAGAATGAGTTTCCAGATTTTTGCGTTGAGCAAATAGGGTACAAATTGCTGCTCATTGTTTTCTTCAAGTGAGAGAAACATTTACCAGAGAAATAAGCATTTGAGTCTGGACATGCTCTTTTGAGATAAACATACTCCAAAAGATGTGTGATGGTTAGGTTTTATGTTAACTTGATGGTGTATATGTGGAGGTAGGTTTGAGGTCTCACCTGTTAATCAGAGGGCAGCCTGGTGATGTTCCCTGGGTGGGAGTGGCGGGTGGTCTTTCTGTAAGAGAAGCTGGGAACTTCTCTCTCTGCCCTTCCTGCTTGTTGGGACTCTGTGTCTGTTTCTGGGGCTGCCCCATGCAGACTGATGGCACTGGGCGCCAAACTGGGAGCTCGCGGTGACTCCCTCATGTTTCCAACAACCATGGATCCTCTCAACTGTGCACCCATCAGCCTGGACGCTCTCTGTTTTCCGTGCTTCCTTTGTTGGCACGGACCTGTGGGTTCGGGAGTCTGCAGTGGGCTCCAGCTAACACTGGACCCATGCACTTGTGCTGGAACCCTTTCTTGATAGAGAGTTGCACTTCTGTGACATACATGAGTGTCACTGGTTTTGTTTCTTTCAGCAACCCAGCCTGTCACAAATATTGAGTTGGCAGTGCAACACGGGGATTTTGACAAAAGCAGATACATATACACTGGAGAGAGAAATCTGGTCGTAAAGAGCTCATAGATATTGAGAGTGTTTTAAAACAGGGGATTGGAGGTGATCACTTTGGGAGAGTGATGCAAGGTCAATATCTGCTTTGGCTAGCTTTTGAAATTTCTACATCAAGGTCCTTGAAATTTTTTAAAGGTCTAATTTTTGTAAATCATTTACTTCATTTTTTTTCTGAAATAACCAGAGTGTATGAATGGCCTCAGCAATGAAATAATTATAATATGTAGCCATCTGATATGTGATCACTTAATAGGAGCTTTCTAGCTTTTGTGATATGTTGTAAAATTGTCCCCATGCACCTGTGGCTGAACATTCATTTTGGAGGGAATTATCTATTGTGCTGCTGAGACCGAATTCTCACGTCATCCACTCCATCTGGACTCACCACAACCCTATGAAGAGGGTAGGGCTGCTTCTGTGGGCTTCGGAGACTGTAAATCTTTTATGGAAGTAGAAAGTCTTCATTTTCTGTCTCAGAGAGCTGGTGATTTTGAACTGCCGATCTCATGGATCCCAGGCCAACGAGTAACCACTGTGCCACCAGGACTCCTGAGACCCAATTGCAAAGAGAATTATTTTGGATTTCCCTTGCTAGAGGGTGACACTTGAGTCATTACTCTGGGTTTTCTTGGAGGCATGGTTTGCAGAAATCAAAAGCTGCATGTCTTTCACAACCAATTTTTATGACCTCTCCTCCCCAACTGAAGTTGCAGAGAATCAAGGAGAAGTGCTGTAACTTTGGGATATTTCGTTTCTTGCTAGAAATCTGCAGTTGGCTTCAGTCAACTCCCTGACCTCTAGTTCTTGAAATTTGCCTTGTAGTCCATCACCTGACCTGACTTTACTAACTTCCATGGCTTTGTGGAGCTTAGGATTTAGAAAGCATTAGCCCCCCACAAACATTAGAGCCATTTCCTAAATGATTGGATAGCCCTTGAATGTCGGAACTATGGGAAGTGAGAGAATACATTAAGGGGAAGAGTGGTGGTTGGAAATCAAGGAGAGTGAAGTATATAAAACCTATCTACCATCCAGTCAATTCCGACTGAAGACAACCCTCTTTGGGGAGGAGAGGGCTGCCACTGTGGGTTTCCCAGATTGTAACTCTTTATGAAGGTAGATGTCTCAGCTTCTTCCTGATGAGCCACTGATGGGCTTCAATGACTGTCATTGTGGATCAGAGCACAACCTGCAACCCCTCTGCCACCACATCTCCAGTGAAGAGCACATTTTGGAAAAATTGGTCATTGGGGAGATCTTGAATTTTCATCTCAATGTGGCAAGCCTGGTATCAATTTTTCAATGGTAATTATTTTTGCATCGCCCTAGAGGAAATAGCAGAACTTCTCTCAGGCTGTCATTTCCATGGGAACAGTTGTTTCTATGGCAGAGAAGGTGGAGAGTGCCTTTTTCTCTCAGTGGCCAAGAAGTTAGGCAGGACTCGAGGTGCAGGCATTTGTAACCCAAACGGAAAATAAATTATAAGGTGTGAGGAGATGCACTTCTTCTTTTGAAGCTTGGGGGTTTTGTTACCCTCATCTTTGGTAACTATCACGATCTCTTTACTTTGGTATGAAAAACCTTTTCCTCGCTTTTTCCTTGGCTAATAACGGTATCTTTTTACTAATGAACTGCCAAGAATAATTTCTTATTATAGTGCAGTTCAGAAGTTTGTTCTAAAACTCCAATTCTGTTTTCCTTGGTTTTTCAAACCTGAGGTCACATTTTTACACTTCAAGTAACACTGTCACTGTAGCATGGTAGGATGTGTCACCAGAAATGACTTCAGCAACATCTCGATAAGAGAAACTGATGATATCAGTGTCTCCAAAATTAATGAAATAATATTCTATCACAAATGGTCTCTCAGGGCTGAGCCCCGGTGGCATAGTGGTTGTGCGCAGGACTGCGGCTCACTGGAATGGAGGTTCAATTCCAGCAGTGGCTCCACAGGAGCAAACGCTGGGCCTCCTACTCCTACCACCAGAGGGTAGTGATGCCCCCCTCCCCAAATGGTGACTCAATCTTAGCTGTTCACCTTCTTTCCTCCCAATATTCTCAACAAGGTGGCTGTAAAAAAGTCAACATTTAAAAACAAGGTAATTGACTATCAACAAGCAAAATGAACCAAATGCATATTCTCAAGAGAAATTTAATCCATAATGGCTCCGAACCAGGAGACACTAAGGCTCATGAAGAAATGAGGTATGGACTAGGCTACATGTAAAGTTGCAATAAGGGTCAGAAAGTTAATTCTTGGAATTGTGAAGCCTGAACTTTTGCCACTGACATTTATCAGCATGGCCAGGTGATTAGGGATTCTTCCTTGTAGTATCTGACTGGGTGGGGTGATGGAAGCATTCTAAATACTGATGTATCCCATAAAAAGGCCAGTTCACTGCTTAGTCACTGCAAATGCCACAAAACAAACTATTCCCATACATAAACAACAACAAAAAACTACAATCAGCTTTGATTTCTTTTAACCTTTAAATGTGATTGAATGGACAACTAAGGATAATGGGACAGTTAGTTAAGCCTCTAATATAAAAGAAAGAGATAAAAAGAAAATCACTGGAAAAAGGATGATGAGAGAAGTCTTTGGGAGGTACACTGGATAAACCCTCTGGTAATTTTCTATTTTAATAGAGTATATCAAAAGTCTTTTGACGTGTATGACAAGAACAAACATAAACCAAGACATTATTGAAGGTAGGGGAGACAGGCAAGTTGTCTAGAAAGGAAACTAGCTATAGCAGAACCTTTCGAGCAGGAATAAGCCTTCAGCTCAGTCAATGCAGATTCACAGTGACCCCAAGGACAGAGGGGTCAACCTGCCCTAGCGAGGTCCTGAGACAGTAAGTATCAATGAGTGGCTGGTCATTTTGAGCTGCTGACCTAGCATCTCACAGCCCAACATATATCTGCGTACATCGTTATGTTGCCCAACTTGACTATTTATTATTAAAAGTCATGATATTAGCATTTTAAGTCGATGGTGAAAAAATATGGGAGTGGGATGGAAGGTGGGCTCTAAGACTCCTGATGCTACTTGACTTAATGCTGAATCAAATCTAATGAAGATATTGATGAATTATTTTACAAAGAATACCCGAGAATTATCATCCAGGGAAAAAAAGGGGGGGAGGGAGCTATTATCTCTTTGTGAAGCCACGTTGGAGGATGATCAGAGAATGGGAGGGAAATGCTAGCTTGTTTTCTGCTATTTGTTTAAATTTTTCTGTATTGGATTGTTTGTACCATTCAATGATTCTAACGGTGAGATCACATAGTTTATTAAAGCATTGAAAAAGTAATAAATGAAAAGAGTAAACATCATTAGTGAGTCACAGGTGAATAATTATCATTTCTATCTCATGGTCTATGAGAGGGCCTTAAAAATGTCATGAAAATATTCCATTATCTTTTCATTCCACTTTTCCCAGGACCTAGTTCAGCCACTTCCAAATAATTTGTATGAAAAAATTCTGAGTAAGGTTTTCCAATTTGCAAGGCAAGAACAAAAGCACAACCTGAGGTAGATGTCAGAATAAATTACTCTTGAGAATATGTCAAGGGCCTCCATGGGAAGTGATGATACTAAAGATAAGTTTACAATGTGTCTATTCTGAGTTTAAGTTTTATTAAAACCTAAGTATTTTAATACAAAGTATGTTTGCCAATATAAAGCAATAGGAGACATTGTCAATATGTTAAATAATTGAATTCTGTCTACAAAAACCAATTGTACATGCTAATGACTGAAGTTCAAGCTTTTATTTAAAAATGCATCACTTAGTGAGTCCCCCTGACACACAAAGACATTCCAAATGTATTTTGTGTTTATGGTGAAAAACTAGAACATATGTGCATGCTACTTATTTTGATGACAAAAAATTACAATTTACATTCATAAGGCTGTACAAAATGTTTCTGCAACCACTTGAGAACGCTCCATCTCCAGATTACCGGATGAGCAGTGTGGCAAATAATCTGTGCCAATTTGAGGATCAAAAAAGTGTTGGGGTGGAGGTGAGCCTTTCTATATGGAGCTAGCCGTTGAGACCTTGGCTGAGCATGGGCTTCTCCTGAGCATTCTGGGAAATCGAATCCTTCTTGGAAATAGGAGACACTCACTCACTTGGAGACTTTCCACTGACAACACTTGCTGCGTGAGAGACTCTGCTGACAAGGCCGGACCCCTGGGAGACCTCTCTGAGGGGGAGTCACATACTCTGAAGCAGCAAGAAACCTGGACCTAGAGAAGCCACATGGAGGCACCTGACAGTGCCGAGATGCTTACAACACCACTGGATTCAAAGACTTTCTACCCCTCTGGCTTGTGATCGCTCTGCATTTGGCATCATTGCATGTGTTTCCTGACTCTGAAGAGGACTTTGTGGTTTGCCGTCAGACATGTGGGCTAATATTGGACTTATGACCTGGGATTGGAGTGGGTTGGGATGCTTTCTTAATATACAGGTCCTATTGTATATAAAACTCTCCCATATACATATGCCTGCTAATGAATTTGTTTCTCAAGTCTACCCAGACTAACATAGGTGGACAATCAAATAAGCCAACTATCTTTGGTATTTTGTGAAGATATTTCAATCAACCATATTAAGTGTCCTCCTTTGGGCCCATGCCAAAAAATAGGAGCATGATTATATTTATTAAAACTTCCATATATGGTTTGAAAATGTCATTTGGATTAGAAAATGAAAACATTCAAATGTCCTTCATATGGTATCTGCTCCTAATGAAAGGTACTGAAAATGCAGGCTATTTCTGAATCCCGTGGGAATTCCAAGAAAGTGCTGCCCTGAGTCACAGCTCACTTCAGACTGCTCACCCTGTGATTTCATTATTTATAGTAAATAATAGGCTGGTGACACAGGGTGAATAAACAGCACAGCTTGTGTAATTAGTCTTTTCTCAAGTATTTTAAGGGGTAAAAGAACAAAGGCAGCTTTGACAACAGGCTATTTGAGGCTATAAATATTTGTTAACACCTTCTTTATATTATGTAGGAAGAAAGAAAAAAAGACGTCATTCGATTGCTTCACTTAATTCATATAGCAAACTTTCATTGTTCACCTATCAAATCATTCAGTCAGTGGATGGACTTAGATTTAAATAAAATTCAAATATTCAAGTAAATAATATTAACTAATATTAATATTCAACTGACAGGAATGTTGTGTGAGTGCAAGGGGCAGTTTTAGAAGCCGATAAGCTTACAATGTATGTCCACATCTCATTAGTGTCACTTAAACATTCATAAATATTATGCAAATATGCTAACCAATATAATGCTTGGCCCATGAATCACCTTTCAAAAGCAAGTGTAACAGATAATAAGCTAGATGTTAAGAAAATAAAGCACTTAATAAATGAAACACTTAATTGTGTTCACGTAGAAGAAATATAAAGACCAATAGGCAATTGTCCAAATAGAACAGGGGTACACTCCATGGTCTGAAACAGTGTTTCCCAAAGAGAGTCATAGCAGGGGAGCTGCAAAAGTTGATGCTTACACTGTATTCGGGTCTATGGGCTCTAATACTACAGTTTTTCATTGCTAGGAGGGTATTAAGGGTTGGTTTTGTTGGTTTCTGAAAAGGCGACAGTAAGGCAAATGAGTTTGGAAACCTATGTTTTAAAATCAGGAAAAATGATGTGTCCGGGTTTTATCAGTTAACCATATTTATTTAATCTGTATGCTGAGCAAATAATTCAAGAAGCTGGATTATCTACAGAAGAAGGTTGTTTCAGGCTGGAGGGCATTTCCGTCACCATTCACGTGAAAGGACCTTGAATGTTGACAGAGGAGAGGTCTTAAAACACTTGCTAAAGATGTCTGGCTACAGCCTTCGAGTGCAGGTGCCATCTCATATAAAAGAAGCAAGAATCCTCGCCATCTCGACCCATACGTAGCAGGATGATAAGTGGAGAAAGAGTGAAGCTACAATAGATTGCGTTGTACTTGAATCTACAATGAACACACAAGGCAGCCGCATTCAAGAAGTCAAATAACACATTACATGGGTCCAATCTGCTGCTGAACACCTCTTTAAAGTGTTAAACATATACATATGCTTATCACCTTAAGGACCCAGGTGCACATGACCCAAGTTATGGCATAGACAATCACCTCTTATGTAGGGGGAGATTTCCTGGGAACGAAGACAGAGTAAGAAGGATACAATGGTCCTGTGGTACTGGTGAATTGTTCAGGGTGTGGTGAGCGAGCAAATCTGCCTTGGGGAATGTACAGCCTGAATGCTTCTTAGCAGTGAGGATGGGAAGAATTCACGGCACACATTACTTGGACATGCCATGAGGAGGGTGCAGTCCTTGGGCAAGGAAGCATGCTTGGCCAGTGGAGGATCTGCAACAAAGAGAAGGACCCGCTAACAGAGGAATTGACGGGGGTAGGTGGCACCATCGGCACAACCATAACAGTGGGAAGCACAGTGCAGGGCGGACCAGGGGTTTGTTCTGTTGTACCTAAGTTAGAACAGCAATATAAATGAAAGATTTCTTATGAAATATTCTTTAGGAAATATGCACAAGTATAAGGTCTGAAAGGTTATGATCCTATTCCACAAAAAAAGAAATGTGGTATGCCAGGAGACTGGTTTTCTTTCTTATGAGGGTCTGAAAGTGCATGAAAAATCTCTTCCCAGCTGTTCAAGGAATACTTCAGATTTCCTCTTTGTTATCTTTCCACAAGATCCAAGTAGAAAAATGTACTGTTTCCCGGTGTTTACATTTTGGCTAGACCAGAGAATGTGCACTGGTACAGGCAAGAGCTCCCAAGACAGGGAATCCAGGGCAGATAAACCTCTCAGGATCAAAAATGAAAACAGCAATACCAGGAGGAGATGGGGAAGGTGTGGGGAGAAAGGGATAACCAATCACAGTGATCGAAAAATAACACCCTCCCCCACCAAGGGGACAGACAAGGAAACAGTAGGTGGAGAGACAGTGGTTAGATTAAGATATGAAAAAAAAAAAGATTTATAAATTATCAAAGGATTTTTGAGGGAGGAAGAGTGGGGGAGGGGGGGAAAGGAGCTGGTTCCAAGGGCTCAAGTAGAAAGAAAATGTTTTGAACATGATGAGGATATGTACAAATGTGCTTGACACAATGGAGAGATGGATTGCTATAAAACCCCCCAAAAAAAGGATTAAAAACAAAACAACTACACCAACCGACAACACAGAGCTACCAGAAATGAGCAGAAAGGAGGATATTTTTGCTGTTGTAAGATGAACATTGGCATACGCAAGAACCTGAGAAAAATGTGAGCTTATGTCTCATGGACTAGATAAAGTTGTTTTACTGTGAGCATCATAACACACCGTGGACGGTCTTGTGAAGATGGAGCGTTCTAGAACACTTCATTGTAGCTCCTGTGGAACCTGTATCTGAATCAAGAGGCAGCTGTTTTCACAGAACAAGAGGATGCTAGGTATTCACAATCAGGAAAGTTGTCTGTCAGGCTGAATCCTGATACCAGTGAATTAGTCAACAAATATGCAGAATCAATAATCTGACAGGCTGTGAAGAGGGCATAGGCCTGCAGAGCACTGGATTCTGCGGTGTGGAAGGTTGCTATGATTTGAGCTGAATTAAAAGCACCAACCAGTACCAACCCTTCCATGTTGATCAAGCTTTCCCATCTCTTCAAGTATCAATGATGCCTCCCATATGCCTAAGCATGTGCACATTTTTCCTTTCCACTTCTTCCTGATTTATATAGGAAAAAACTCAATCTCCTTAACAAATAGAATCACAAGCTCATAATATTTTAGATTTTCAGTCCACTCCTCACACTGGCCTAATCCTACTCCCTAAATACCTTCATATATTTTAAAGGCTTCTCTTACTTCTGCAAATATAATACATACAATTTACTTGTGAGAGTAACACAGATAGTTTCAAGTATAATTTCAGTTTACAAATCCCTGTAGGTTTGCCCTCCATTTTTCCAAAACAGTTATTTAGATTTCAATTCCCCAGCAAGGTTTGAATGTGGAAAAGCATGTTCCATTTGGGTAAGGGTGGATGCTAACAAAGCTATATGTGTAGTGGGTGTAACATAATATAATTGGCAATAGGACAGTCAGCACGACAATATATTGCATGATGATAACAAACTTGGTTCAATAAGCCACACTTATAGGATGCAAAATGCATAAAACCATCCATATGTTTTCAGCATTAGAATGCTTATATTAAACTAATTCAGGCTAAAATTCCTCTCCATTCTAGCATTTTATTTATCTAATTTTCTATTCAACCGATCTCTTGGATATGAATTTTAATGCAAGCCATCACACATCCCATCTAAAAGAATATAAGCATTAAAAGAAATCCCTTGTAGAATGAAAAAAATAAAAGACACTCCAATGAAACCCAACTGATTAGCATTTCTTAATTAACTTCTTCCTATAAGTCATTTTGAGGACTCAGGAAAAACACGCATTCAAAATGAAGGTTGGCTATCTCCAAATAAGGCAGCCGTGACCCAAGTCGTTCAGTTGCACAAACATTTGCCACATGACATGACAGGGCCTAAATCATAGAGGAGCTGAGAAAAAGAAAACTTTTGGACAAGAACATCTGCTTGATAAATGCATCCTGCTTTTCTCCTCTGTTTACTTTTGATAAATAGCCAGACACTGCTATGACTTTGCCTTGACATTTATCTCACTGCCAGCGGCCATTATCTGGCGATCACAATCTATTCCTTTCTCTTATCTTGCAGCTCATAATTGTTAAGTCTTCTCACTGAGCATTCTCTAACAACTTTGTGATTTATGACAAATGGGGTGGAAATTTCCAACAAAGTATTTGTGGCATATAACTTATGCCTTAACTTTTTAAAATAATAGACTCAAAGCTATTGTGCAACTATTCTTTTAAATATTTTCTTTAAGGAAAATGTTTATAGAAAGCAAAGAAAATGAAAAATGCTTTTTAAAATTTAACTTGCTTTTTATACCGAATATACATTTCTGAGTATGTCCATAAACTTGTAGCTCCAAAAGATACAGCCTTTTGTTCAATAACGTGTTGGTCATATTCCTTTTTGTTGCATGTCATATCCACATTGTCAATATTTTAGGGAAATAAAGTCTCTAGGAGCTTTTATTTATTGGCATTCCCTGACAAGGCAAATTCTTTTTTCCACAGTGTTGTTAGCTCCTACAACTGTGTGTCTTTGCATTAGACAATATGGAAGCATACTATCATTCCAATGGAAGAGAAAAGTCTTACTGCAGGGAAAATCTTATTTTCTCCCCATAATTTCTGCTTTAATTAAAAATATATTTCTCCCTGAGTTATATTGCCATCTGTATATATGAGGTGTAGGTTGAAAAGCATTGCTACTAGAGTCCCCATCAATACATGCACTGGTTTATTCCAAAGAAATTATAATGAACCTTATCTCTGCATTGAACGGACAGCACATACAAGTTCTCTTCATGATACAATTGTCTTACTATTTTTAGGGTGTATTTTAAAATGGTCTAGTCAAAGAAATAATTCCCAAGGGGATCTTCTGGGCTAGTTAAATTTAAGGCAGATAAATCAGTTCAAAAGGAATAATTGAGGGGATTCAGAAGAAAGAGTCTCAGTAAATTTCTGCAAGTCAGATGATCATGAGGTTATGTTAAGACATTTTCAGAAAACTTGACCGGAGAGAAAAATACCAGGAAATTTAACCAAGGAAGTTTTTTCCAAGCATGATAATGTACTAGTTTGGTGAAAGCCATCCTACAAAAATTTTGTTGGGAAACCCTTCCTTATCCATCCTACAAGGCTGATCTTCTCCCTCCAGATTTCTTTCGGTTCCCCAAATTCAAACACCTAAAACATACAAAATTAGAGTACCTCAAAAATGCTAAAGGTGCCATTGTAGACAAATGGAAGAGTACAGAATTATCAAGAGAAGAGTTAGAAAGATATAAATATCTCCCTTAGAAATACATCTATCTAGAAAAAAGATATGTCAAGAAACATAACTTCACATTTTAGCATTTTTGTTTACTTAGGTTTCTATAATTTTGTAGAAATATTATGGTTCTTATGGTGCTGTGGTTAAGTACTTTGAGCAGTAATTTAAAAATAAGAGGTTCAAACACATTAGTGACTCCACAAAATAGGAAAACACTGGTAACCAACTCTCATAAGGATTACAGGTTAGGAAACCCTATTCAGCTGTAGAGTGTTATTATCATAAATCATGCAATTGCATACAAGGCAGGAGTTTATTTAATTGCATACAAGAACAACTCGGTAAAATATTATGAGATGCATTAGTGCATTTGCCTTGTGCAGAATCCTGATGGCAATTGCAAGATCTTTCCCAAAATCTGCTCTTGAAAGATAAAGTGTTGATTCATTACTCTATACAGGCCAGGTCCAGTAAATACAGTAATCGTTGACACTGGTATGTTTCATAGTCCTTATTTGACACACAGCAGTGGGATATTTATGATTATTAGATATCTACAGCTTTAATCTATGCCAGGATTGGCAAATTGTGGCTCACAAACCATATGCAGTTCTTCGGGTTTGTACATAGGGCTCTGGTGTAAAAATTTTTAAAAATTAAATGGTAATACTCAGCGATAGTCATTTCACTGTTTGTAAAAATATGTCTCTGGCTCTCAAATGACTTTTAAGTTGTGGTGAGGGTCAGGATTGGGTCTTCCATCTCAAAAGTTTGCCAACCTCTGATCTAGGCAGTCATCGTGTATATGAAATTACTTACGCTCCATAAATTCTGTTTATTTTCTATACCAGAAACATCCTACAGATATATTCCATAGAAAGATCTGCTCCCCAAATAGCATTAATTGAAAGGAGCCCTGTTGGCTGAACCCATGAGCCACTTCTTAGGAGAAAGATGTGACTGTCAGTTTGCCATGCGGTTCTACCTCTCTGGGAATCCTAGGTATCCTTGTACTCCGCGCCATACAGACAGTGTAGAACCAACTTAACTGGCAATGTGCTTACGTGTCTGTTTGGGTGTTGTTGTTGTGGTTGTTTTAGCATTAGTAAATTACCAGGAGATCTCAACCCTTTTCACAAGCTCCAGCATCCATTTTTTCTGTTCTATCATCAAAGAAAGTATTAAATGGATCACAGGCCATCTGATTCATTACAAGAGATTATCACACTGAAGGTACATTGATCCCAATACACTGTGGAACAATACGTTAAAGTATAAGTGGATTCAGCTGTCCTCAGGGCAATATTTGAATCATTTTGCCTTCAAGGTTATGTGTCGAGTGAAACGAAACATTATCCGACTACGAGAGGGTCAAAGCTACTTCTGTCTCTCAAGGATGGATTTGATTCATATTTTCATATTAGCTTTGTGGAAGGAGATATTCTGCGGGAGAGCTTATAATAAAAAGAGGAGGCTGAGCCTTCTAAGTTTGCTGATGATTAATTGTGATGAGATAATCAGCACCTGAGAGAAGAGGAATGCGGTATAAATGATATTCACAATGTAGAGAGTAACTAAGCACCACTAGAACCAAAAACCAAGGCCTGGCGAGGCAGTCATATTAATAGGAGAGATAAAGATTTCAGAATTATTGTTGAACACAGTTGAGCAAATTTAAATTTAAATTAAAAATAGAACATTTCACATCTGGCTTTGTCTCTTAAGCAAGTATTTACCATCTGTAAGATCCAGCCTCCTTATCTACAGGCAATGTCAGGTTGTGAATGTCTGACTTATTTATGTACACGGTCTAGTCATGAACCAATCCCTGCATGCTTGCAATGCATAGCTTATATTTTTAAAAGTTCAAAGTACATATGATGTTTCTTACAACAAATGGTTCTACTTTGTGCTCCCATCAAAACAATAATATATTGTATTATTATTTTTAAAAATTTTACATCTGAAAAATTAAAGCACCAGAAAAAATTCCCACAAAGTTTTATATTAATTGTAAAGAAATTTGGTGTTTCTTTATTAAACATAAATATATAATTAAGAGTAATATAAAAAATGAATGGTTTTATAAAACTAAAACCCATAAAAGTTATGAGTTAAATGTTGTCTCCCAAAAAGCATGCTATGAATCCTAAACTCTATGCTTGGGCTATAACTCCACTGGAGAATGAGCTATCTGTTTCATGTGGTGGTTAGAGTTTATGTCGACATAGTCCTGCCTGAGAGTGCAGGGGTGGAGGCCAACTTATTTAGCGCAAGGTCTTATAACACATCCTTGGTGGTGTGGCCTTTTATGAGAGTCACTTGGAAGCCCTCTCTCTGTCTTGCTCTCCTTCTCTGATGGCTTGGATTCCATGTCTGCCTGCAGGGACATCCCCATGTGACTCATGTCCCATGGGAGCAGCCAGTACCCTGCTACATTCCCACCAACCTTGGATCCATACAGCTCTGCACTCACCTGCCTGCTCTTTCTGCTTTCTGCTTCCCCTTTCTATGAGTCTGAAGAAGGCTTCAGCTTCAAACCCATGGTCTTGGTTTGGATGCCTTCTTGACACAAAATTAATTCTTGATACAAAGTTCCACCTTATATGTATAAGGGTAGTACTGATTTTATTTCTCTAGACAACCCAGTCTAGCATAGGCAGGGGTAGGTCAGATGGCACGCAAGCAAGCACGGGAAGCAGAGATTGGGAAAGCCACATGCCAGTCACCGGGAGCAGAAGGAAAAAGAAACAACGGTCTTCCTACAGAGACAACAGAAGAAGAAGCAGTGGACGCAATGGATTTTGAGACCTTCACTTGCTGATAGGGCTCAAATAGGACAACAACTGTGAGGAGAACAAAGAATGAACAGTTATAAAATATAGATTCATTTCAGAAATGTGTTGGTGGAACTGTGCACCTTATAGACAACTGTGTTAATCTGTGAAGACTAGAGAAACAAATTCATGGAAACACTCATATGTATTTAAGAGGAAGGTTTATATACAATAGCAATTCAATATTGAGAAAACATCTCTGCCCAGGTTTATATACAAGAGCAATTGAACATTAAGAAAATATCCCAGCCCAGTCCAGATCAAGTTCATAAGTCCGATATTAGCCCATTTGTCTGACAGCAAACTATGAAGTCCTCATCAGACTCAGGAAACACACGTCATGATGCGAAATGTAGAAAATCACAGGCTAGTAGATAATCTTTGGATCAAGAAGCACTGGAAACATCTCAGTGCTGGCAGGGGTGTCTGCATGGCTTCTCCAGCACCCAGGGCTGAATCAGGGTGGGTCCATGTGTCTTGTCAACTGCTATGTCTCCCAGGGTCTGATCAGAGAGTCTATCCTGTCCAAGAAGGAAGTACCAGATTTTCCAGAATTCTCAGGAGACTATGGCTACACAGAAGCCTCAGTGGCTATGATCCAATTGAGAGACTAGACTCCACCCCTACACTCTTAATCCTCAAATTTACAAATGATTATATATCTACTACATCAACTTTGTCAAAGACTAAGAAGAAAGTAAGGGGAGCCACTGAGACATTCTCTATCTTCTTAGAGAATACCTATGGCAACATCATCAGGTTGCTAGTGTAGAAATTAAATGTAGTGCTGGAAAGAGTTTAAATGGTGATCATAAACCTGTGATTCAATATTGGAGGGTGATTTTTTTTGAAATGCAGTGGCAAAGAACTACTCAGGGTTTATGAGTAAATATCTGGTAGATGGTAGAATATGTAAAAGAAGAACATGGATATTTGGCTGATGAAGTTTGTAAAAAAATATCATAAAGGGGTTTGAGAATCTCACTTGTTGCTTCTAACAGAATGTGAGAGAGAAAAAAAGACCGACTTAAAACTTAAAACCAAATTAACAATGATTTGGGAAATATTGCTGTACAATTATGCACATATGCCGTAAAATGTTCACCAAGGACACAATTTCTTGAACAGATTATACTTGTGAATTATGGATACGCAAACTACAAACACAGAAAGCTCACCAGTTTAGAATGAAAGAAACAGAAAAGCAACTGAAAAAGAAGATCCTTTGCTTCTTGGGATTCTATGAGTAAGAAACTGGCCTAATGAGTTACACCCTTTGTCCTTTAAGAAAAGGGCCCTCCATGGAGAAGCTCAGAGATCAGCAGACCTATTGGAAGGAGCCTGAGAAACAGGACTTTCTTAATTGCTAAGTGCTTGGCTGTGGCCATGAATCTAACTTGGCGGGGTGTTGTTACCCTAGGTTTCAAAAGTCAAAGCCTCACCAACTAGGTTCTAGAACGTGGGACTGCTATTTCCCAGGGGGAGGGAACTGTGATTTCCAAGGGGCAGAAGAAGAGGACCTCCTAGGCTACAGCAGGGGCTGCCACCACTCTGGTGTATGAAAAGAAAAATGAACTCAGTGCCATCGAGGGGATGCTGACCCAGTAATCCTATAGGACAGGGTAGAATTACCCCTGTATGTCACAGAAATTAAACTTCTTTACTACATTATAAAGTCTTATCTTGCTCCAGCAGCACAATTAGCAGCCCAATGCGTAAATACTATGCCATCATGGATCCCGGTTGTGGTAGTTGTATAATCTGTTGTCATTTTCAGATGTATGAGTGAAGGGATGGAGTTTAGCCTGTCACTCTGGTCACAGCTTGACCTCATTTGGAGGCGCTCCAGAGATAAATAGCTTGCTAGAGGAGAGACACTGGCATTTCTGTTGACCAGACATGAGAAGCTATGCAAGAGCTCTGGAGGTGGGGAGGCCATGTGGAGACCCCTGCCAGCGAAGAGATGCTTTGACCACCACTGGATCTACAAGACTTTCCACCCACTGTCTTCTGATCGCCCTGCAGCTGGAGGTCATTGCTTACGTTTCATGAGTCTGAAGAGGACTTTATAGATTGGTATTGAACATGTGGGCTAATATAGGGCTTATGGATTGATTTCGACTGGGCTGGGCTGTTCTATTGTCTATGGGTGGACAATGGGTCTTTGCTCTGACCCCCCTTGTTCTCAATGATGTTTTTTAATGCTTGCTGGTTTACTTGTCATGGGTCTTCTGATGTCTGGTACTCAGTGCTAGTGACACCTCCTGATTGCATAGGCTGGGGAGTTTCTTCCAAGAAGGTTTCTTGTTTCTGTGCTGGATGACCACTTAGTTAATTGCAAGTCTTAAAACTCCACACCGTATATTTTCGTTACTGGGCACCATCCACTTTCTTTACCACATTTGCTTATACACCCATTTTGTCTTCAGCGATGGTGCCAGGAAGGTGAGAATCACAGATTGCCACTTTGTTAGAACAAATTGTTCTTGTGTAGAGGGAGAGCATGGGCAAAGGCCTGAAGTCCATCCACTGCCTTAGTGCACTGCCATATAAATACATGTGCATAGCCCAATACCTCTATTTTTATGGGTGAAATTATTTACATCTGTACAAATCTATGCTTATACCTCTATCCATAGCTTTGCTTTCTAGATCATTTCTCTATTTTTTTTTACCTTTCTTCTGACACACCATCATGCTCATCCTACCTCTGGAGGCATATTGTTACAAGCCTGAGCGCCCCTAAATAGCATTAATTATCTGCGATATTAGTGAGGGAGGGAGGGAGTGAGTGAGTGTATGCACCTGAAAAAAATCAATCAAAGGCAAAACTGACCCACTGGGATAGGTAGGTTTATTGTGCCAACCTGTTCAATAGAAGCATGTGAGATTAATAAGGTCATAGTTTAAATGGAGGGCAAAAAGATAAATGGCTCGCCAATCCCTAACTCTCTCTCTCTTGCTCTCCTTTGCCTCAACTTGTAAGCTAAACTCCCCCTGGGACAGGAAACTTGTGTATCATGTTGCTAGTGCTTGAGGTTTCTTTGACACATGCTTCACTGAGTTGCTGGTGTAAATATTACTTGAGCTTGGGGCTGCTGGATCCTCTCCTCTTGCTGACTGTTGGTGACCCACTCTGCTTTATGCTGTCTATGCAGACTGTCTGAATTGCTGTATGGAAGACTCAGTTGTTTGCTTCCTTGACCTAGGACCTAGCAACCCTTATGAGTTGAAGGACTTCCAGTATATTCATTGTTCCACGGAAGTCAGTTGAACAGAGTCTTCTACACTGCTGTATGGTCTAATTAGCTATTATATTCCTTCATGCTCTATGTATCTACCTATGAAAATCATAAATGTCCTGGTTTTATTTCTCTAGAAACCCCTATCAATCATAACCATCGAAAAAAGAGGACTGATTCAGTGTCACAAAACAAGGGGAAAAAATCTTAGTAAGAGATACTTGAACTTAAAAAAAAGAGACACTTGAACTTATGAAGTATGATTTTGTGGCCCTTTTACCTAAAAAGAAGTTAGCGAAATGGAAATATCAAACTCAATGCCATCAGGTTTATTCCAACGCACAGTGACCATATAGTCAGGGTAGAACTGCCACAGTCGGTGTGTCAGTCCGGGTAGACTAGAGGAACAAGTTTCATAGACACGCATATGGATATAAGGAAAGAGTTTATATACAAAAGGAATGGAGCACTGAGAAAGCATCCCAATCCAGTCCAGTCCAAAGTCACAAGTCCGATATTATCCCATATGCCCAATACCTGTCTATAATGTCTCCTTCCTACTCACGAAATCACAGGTCAGTGGGTGCAGAATTCTGGCACTGGCAGGGGTTTCCCCACGGCTCCTCACTTCCAGGGCTTAGGGCTCATCAACAACATCCAATGGTGGCAGAAGCAACTCATCGCTGGCAGGGGTCTCCACGTGGCCTCTCCAGGTTCAGAGGTCCAGCTAAATCAGGGCCAAGCTCTGTGGCTTCTCCAGCTCCTCAGACGCTGCCATCTTCTCCGTGGTTCATTGTCTCTGAGACTAACACCCAACAACCAGGGAGATGGCCTCTCATCTTCACAAGGGAAATATCACGAGATTTCCCAGATGTCTCCGGAGAAAGCCAGGCCCACACAGAGGCCTCATTGGCTACTCAATGGCTCTCTCCAGATTAACAGGGTAGACTCCACCCCAACATCTTAATCATAAAATTAACATAAGCATATAGCTGCCACAGTCGGTTTCCAAAACAGCAAGTCTTTACTGGCAGAGAAAGCCTCATCTTCCTCCTGCAAAATGACTGGTGGTTCAAACCTTTGAACTTGAGGTTCCCATTCCAGTGTTTGAGCCATTATGCTACCAGGGCTCCTTTTATGCACAAGAGGAGAAGATCACAATGAAAGGAATTCTAATATAAAGGAAGGGTATCCTTTTCTTATGCCTCCCCAGCAAAAGGAAGGTGAAGAGCAAATAAGACATATTTCCTCAACAACAAAAGAGGCAAAGATAGTTAAAATGGGAGTGGAGAAAGATGGGTTATTCACACAAACCCCACAATGGCTGAAGTAAACCTTGGTTGCAGGGGAGGGCCTGCTGACAAGGGCACAGTATGAATTCTGGGGTCCAAGAGTGCACATACCTAAAAAAGGGAGGTATGCTACAGGAAGTCCATCAGTAGCAAAAGTCCACCAGAAAGTCTGCCAATGGTGGAAGGTTCAGCATTGACAAAATAAAAGCCCAGCTCTTCATTCTACCAGTTAGGGGACCTTTGGGTTCCACGCCAATGTTTTCCTTTAATAAACTCACTCATTCCATTCAAACCTTTTCTCTCATGCTGGCTTGAATGCTGTCCCTATCCTTAATTCTATCTTGAGAACCAAGGCAGGAAAGTCTCAAAACCTTAAACCTCCTCCCCAGTAATACAGGGACGACCCATTCAATTTTTATATTCTTGGCTTAAGAATAACCCCTTCCCTTACGAATGAAGCTATGTGAAGTATGCCAAGATATTGAGAAGTCAGAAGTCCAAATATATAGAATAAAAAAATTTGGGGGTTTCTTCCCCGAGTAGAAAGCAGCTCAAATGAAGTGTGCCACCTCATCATTTCTTTGCGGATTCAGGGCCTATGCAGACACTTCAATCACCCTTGAGAACCATCGAATATTTGCCTCACCCTTACTCAGCTCAACATATTTCCCTGAGGAATGTCAGGCTGCCTTGTCAAGTGTGTGCAATACAGTCTGTGTCAGAGCAGGTCATATTTGAGATGGAAAAACGTGCTCTTCCTCAATTATTTGTTAAAGTATTCCAAACAGGCTGCATAGCCCGAGTTAGTTTGCAGACCTGCTTTTGCTCGAAACCGTTCATTACCTTCTCCAAATCATATGGCCCTATATGCTCAGGAAATTAATTATTGTATCACATTAAATGAAGCCCCCAAACTACTTTTATTAATACTATTCAAAAACCAGGTGATAACATTCTCAAACTTAAATTCACTACCAATGAGTTCCAGCTCATAGGAATCTGACAGAGTAAGAAAAACCGCCCGTGTGGGTGTAGAAGCCTGTAACTCTTTAAGGGACTAGGAAAACCTCACGGAGCTAATGATACCATTTTAGATGTGTAAAGTGAATTTAAGATTTTTGTATAGATTTTTTTTCAAAAGATGACTTACTTGTAAGCCCATCGAGGAATAGGTCATCTTTGCTATATGAGGAAAGTTGGAATCGTGTTGGGTATATCTCGCATTAATCTCTGTGGAAATATAACAGAAATTCAATAAGCAAGCAAGACAGGAGACGGGGAAGAGAAATGGTGCCAAGGCAAATGCAGACCACCAAGAACAGAAACTCCAAAGGGACAAGGGATGGAGAAAGCCCTGGTGGCAGAATGGGCGACTTGCTGGGCTACTGATATCAGCAGTTCAAAACCACCAGCCACTCCTGGGAGACGGATGACACTTCCTACTCCCATAAAGGGCTGCAGTAGGGGAGAGCCACCGTGGTAGTTCTATTCGGTCCTACAGGGTCACTATGCGACAAAATCAACTAGATGGCAGCAAGGAGTAGTAGTAAGTAGTTACCTAATACAAAACTTTATTACCCAGCAGATGAGGAAACAAACAAAAAAATAAGTGGATGGGTTTATTAAGCTAGAATCCATAAAAGTTATAAATGCCAAAATTTAAAGCGTAAACTAAAAATGCTCCCTGAAGTCTTAAAATCAAACAAACTTTTAGCAAAACCCATTTTGTTTTATTTTTAGAAAGGTGGCTTTGAGCATGCTGCTCTTTTGGAAATGACATATATAGGATTACAACGAACAAGAACAACTTGAAAGATTGGATCAGAACCTGAGGACACAGAGGTCATGTAAAGAAAGGAGGGCCATCTACGAAAAAGACATGTATGATCACACAACTCAAATGAAATAATCAACAACACTGAATTCTACATAAGAAGCAGATTGGTATATATTTTGCTGCTTATATTCACAAGAACATGTTAGAAAATATCTAGAGAAAGCTTGATGGCTTCTGAGATAATAATATGCTATTCTTATCACAATTTACCCATCTAATAATGGTATAAATTTAAAAATGTCATAAAAATTGAAAAGTAATAGATAGTAGTTATCAGGCAAAGATGTGAGCAATAGACTAATAAACTAAAATATATTGTCAAATCCACTTAAAGGACACCACTTTAAAGTAGATTAATATCCATATGCTGCAACAGGTAAATCAAAATGAACCTAATATGATTCCTGTAACATCACAAAATCCTATGCAACTGATAAAGTTTACTTTTAATGAGGAACCACCATTGAGGAGTGGGTTACGAAGTGTGTGGGTATCCAAAGAATCAGCAGTTCAAATCCCCCACGTGCTGTTTGAGAGAAAGATGAGGATTCTGTTCTCACAAAAATTTACAGCCTTGAAAGCCAAAAGGGGTAGTTCTAATTCTAAAACTCATTAGTATAAAAACCTTTCAATGCATATTCCCAGGTGAACATTAGTGGTCATTCATGTTTACAATATTTTGGAAAATATAACGTAATGCTTATTTACTTTTGTAAATTTTTTGTCAATGTTTTAAAAGTCTCTTCATTCTTTAAGGGCCATCCATCATTTAGGTACAATAAATGGCGAACTAGTACCATATATGAAGATGTCATGTGAGGGTGCTGTACCAGTTTGGATTACAAATAATCTTTAATGTAAATAACAAGATAAGGTTACTTAAACAGCTAATTCATTATTTTAAATATTGCATTAATATTTTAATGATGTTTGAAGCACTTAACAATTCAAAATAAGCTTTCCGTATTTAATGGTTATGAATGTTTTATGTTGCATAATTAAATTTAAATTAGTATGTAAATGTTATTACTAAAATATTCTTTGGTACTTGATATGAATTTAACTAGGTGTTCATATTCTAGGGGTCGTCTGGTAATTAGATAGCTATTGAATTATAGAGGTGACTTTCATGGAAAGGGTGAGTTTGAATCTGTTCAATTTGACACTAATCGCATTTTAACTCTGTTTAACTGTTTTAACACAGTTTTAACTGTTTGCTGTGTTTCAGTAATTGAAAGAAATCAAGATAAAAATTTTCAGGCACCACCATCACAAAATGAGATCTACTAATCACATAATTATGCTCTGCTGTGCAAATAACAGGGCGCCCTTGCAGTGTAGTGGGTTATGAGTTGGGCACTAATCGATTAGCAAGATTAACAACTTTAACCACCAGTTAGTTGCTCTCTGGATGAAATACAAAACTGTCTGCTCCCACAGATAAGCATTCTCAGAAACGCAGTCTACTCTGTTATCATACAGGGCTGCTATGAGCATTTATTTGATAACAGTAGGTTTGGTTTTAGTTTCTGTTGTAAATGATAGTTATGATGTCATTTTGTACCTACTAGAATTAAAACTACATTCAGCATGATTACACAAATGAGATTGTAAAATTATTGATAAAAGGAGGTTTCCAAAAGCTCACAGAATACTGGAATATCTTATGAACTTTCTGAAACCCTTCATATTGTCATTCAGATTATTCACTTCAATAGGTCTCTGTCTCTCTCTCATACACACGCACACACACACACACACACACACACACCAGCATCATTGCTTTATATTCATACTTTGCAAAAAGATGTAACATGTTTGCATATCAAGAGCAGAGAAAATATTTAAGCCAGGTATAAAAACTTTTCCACAAATTAAATTCAAAACAAGAGCTAGAAATGACTTCTTTTTCAAAGTAGCACCAGTTGGAAAAGAGCCTCTGCAGGAAGAGTGGTGTTATCACATAGTCACTGGCCATTTGCTTAGGTGACTTCTGAAATCCTTTAAACGTATGATTTTGCAATCATTATCACTTTCTTGGATTTGGGATTCTGTTAAGTTCCTGCATAAGCTTTCAAAATATTCCCCCTTCCTAAGAAACTGAGGTACAAGAGAACTATCACCCTTCCATAGTACATATATTGGTCAGAGGATAGCCACTGATCCCCAGTGAAAAGAAGTTCGTCACCATCATGTGTGTTCAGGTTTGCACATGGGCAAGTGGTGAGTCTAATCTGGCTCTCTGATATTGAGCAAGTGGATTCACTGCAGATTGGAGTACAGACGCTGCTCTAGGTAAAATTGGAGGAAACCAATGAATTACATTCAAAAGAATTGCATGCATCAGATCCTACAAAATATCTTTGAGCAGCTTCAGCAGAATACACGTCTTCTTTCAGTATGATGCGTGCTCCTCTGACTTCTATTTTAGATCTCAGTCTCTTCTGTATGTAAGGAAAATAGCTGTTGCTTAAAAATCAAAAAAACATTTATTAAACTAAAATATCAAAATGTGAAACTACTTTATCACACATCCTTCATTAGGTTTCTTCTTCTGATGGCTGTTATATTCTCTCTAAACCTTCCTTGAAGAATTCTCTGTTCTCTGACTTACGCATCATCAAAACAAAAGATTTGGCATTCTGAAGAAACTCAAGTCCTTCCTTTAAATGATCTTTGAGTTTGAGGACCAAAGAAAAGTCTGGAGAGATAAGATCAAGGCTGTAAGACAAATGGGTTTCCCAATAAAATTATTACATGACAATCTTTTCTATCCTCAAAGAAAGGGCAAGCAATTACCAACAATTTCTTGGCACAACTATCCTGGCCCTTTCTCACCACTGTAATTTTTAATATTTTTCACAAACTTATTCATAATGACCCAAAAGCCAAACTCACTTCCATAGAGTTGATTCTGACTCATAGTGAATGTATAAGAAAAGGGAAGAACAGCACCATGGGCTGCTGGGACGAACCTTTTATGGGAGTAGAAAACCTCATCTTTTTCCCGCAGAGTGGCTAGTGGTTTCAAATTCTGGACCTCTTGATTGGCAGCCACCATAATTTTTCTATGTTCTTTAAGGACATTTTACCCCTTCTTCAGGAATCATGAAAAAAAACTTCTAAATCAACATCTCTGCACACAAGTAGCCCAGCAGATCCCCTCTAAAGCCAATGTTTCGATTGCACACAAATATTAGATTCTAGTATTTTGCTACATGTGCTATTGTTGTTTTTTAATTAAAAAGGCATGTAAGTCATTGATATGTGAAACTATTCACAAGCCAAACAAATGTCTGCAGAATACTGGGGAATAAAAACAACCAGTTAGTTTATTTGAACTCATGGTGCCTCCATAGGCTAGAGTAGGAACAAGTGCTCCTGTAGATTTCTGAGACTAAATCTTCATGAGACTAGAAAACCTCATTTTTCTTTTATGAATCAGTTGGTGGTTTCAAACAGTTGAACAGGAGATTGGCAGCCTAATCCACAACCAGAATACCTCTCTGTAGAGTACTAGGGTACATGACAAATGGATAAAAAAGCTATGGTACATACATACAATGGAGTACTGTACATCGCTGAAAATAGTGATGAACGCATGAAGCATAGCACCACGTCGGAAGACCTGGAGAAAATTATGCTAAATAAAGTAAGCCAAGTGCAAAAGGAAAAGTACAGTATAAGTCCACTGAAGTAAGCTTAAAAAATGCAAAATGGGCATAAAAGGGGCATAGGGACAAAAACTACTGCATACAGAAATTCCTGGAGTGAGACCCAGGCAGCATGGCACAGGCCAGACCAAATCCAGGGCTACATATGGTAGCCAACTGAGGAGGGGAGGGGAAGATGGCAATATGTATCTGGGGAATGGGAAATACACCCAAGGGGAGTGTATTGCTGATACCTCCACAGGGAAACAGGAACCAAACTTAAATCCGAGGTTCCCGGTTGCCCTTGCAGCATGATGGCATGGAACGGGGAGCCAGAAGAAGGGTCTTAGGGCACAGGCTCAATCCCAACTACCTGGATAGCTGCCCTCCTCCCAGGGAAGTTTGTTTGGAGGCCAGCACTGAGGCTGCAGTGCAGGAAGAGGGACATGTCTGACATGAGAGCAAATGAAAGGGGAGGAAGAGAGAGTGGAGTGCATCCTAGCGTATTGAGCTTCAAGAAAGATCTCCCCTCTCAGAACAGTCATTCCAAAGAGAGGACTCAGAATGGTTAGCCCCACTATGAAGACAATGTCCCTTGCTCATACAAAGCCTTATGGGGGCAACGCAGGTGTGGCAGTTATGTGCTTATGTTAATTTTACAATTGAAATGTAGGGGTGGAGTGTGACCTGTTTATCAGGAGAAAGCCATTGAGTAGCTGATGAGGCCTCTGTGTGGGCATGGCTTTCACCTGAGACTCCTGGGAAATCTCACGGTATGAGAAGCTATCTTCCCCAGTTGTTGGGAGTTAGTTTGAGAGATGATTAACCACAGGCAACACAGAATGGCGGCGGCTGGGAGGCTGGAGAGACCACAGGGCTTTGCAATGATGAAGACTGACCTCTGAAGCTGGAGTGGCATGCTGTTGATGGACCTGAGCTCTGGAAGCGAGGAGCCAGCGGGGAGACCCCTGCCAGCGCCAGAATTCTGCACCCACTGACCTGGGACTTCCTGAGTTGGAAGCAGACTTTATAGACTGATTTCAGGCATATGGATTATTATTGGACTTATGACTTTGCACTGGACTGGATTGGGATGCCTTCTTAGTGTCACATTTCTTTTGTATATAAACCCTTTCCTTATACCTATATGGGTGTCTCTGAAATTTGTTCCTCTAGTCTACCCGGACTAACTCAACAGGAGAAGCTGGGTCAGGAATGCACCAGTTCTGACCCCACCACCCTGAGGCAAGGGCATGCAGCAGAGCAGCAAGAGGAGCAGAGCATGGAGTTCCTGAGGGAGTGAGTGCCAAGGAGCCAGGATGTGGCACCCCATCTGACTCAACCAGAAGAAACTCCTATAGATCAATGACCATACTTTGAACTGTTCACAGGTTTTTCTTTTGATATTATTTTTTACATATTTGTCTATTTTTCCTGACATTGTTTTTTTCTTTATTTTTCTGTTGTCATCCTTTTGGTTTATTTTACCACTTTTTCTGACAATGTCCTGATTATTTTTTGTACATGCCATTATCTCTGCAAGTCTATCTAGATAAGATAAGATGGATGCACAGTCTAGAGGAGAAAACAATGGGACTGATGGTTCTGGAGGAACATGAGAGAAGAGGAGGTGGGGGAAAGGAGGTGGTGTTGAGTGCCTCAGGGATAAGGGAACAATTAGAGATCCAAAATCAGATGCACGGCGGGTGTGAGAGACCTGATAGGGACTGATCAAGAGTGATGTAACAGAGACAAAATACTGAAACACAAATAGAGTCTGAACATGATAGTGGGGCAAAAGGAAAGAATCGGGGGGAAAGGACCTTTATAGAGGTCTAAATACAAGCATTTACATAGGTGAACATATTTATATATGATGAGGGAAATATATATATATATACGTCTCTACTTATAGGGTTAGGATTAAGACAGCAGATGGGCATTGGACCTCCATTCAAGTACTTCCTCAATGCAAGAACACTTTGTTCTATTAAATTAGCATTCCATGATGCTCACTGTCCTGACACGATCTCTGAAGACAAATATATGTATAAGCAAATGTGGTGAAGAAAGCTGATGGTGCCAGGCTATCAAAAGTTGTAGCATCTTATAGGCTTGAAAGCAAACAAGCAGCCATCTAGTTCAGAAGCAGCAAAGGCCACATTCAAGAAGCATACCAGCCTGTTTGGCCATGAGGTGTCGAAGGGATCTGGTATCAAGCATTAAACAACTGAAATTTATATCATTATAAAAGTGGGAGTACAGATTGGGGACCCAAATTTTATCAATAGGTGAACCAACAACCCCTTACAGAAGGGTCACAGGAAGGAAATGAGCCAATCAAGGTACAGTGTTGCAACAATGAGATAAGCAACTCTCCTCTACTACTTAAATGTTTCTTCCCACCAACTATCATGATCCCTATTCTACCTTGCAAAACCAACTAGACTAGGGGAAGCATAACTGGAGCTGGAAACATGGGGAATTCAGGACAGATGATCCCTTCAGGACCAGTAGTGAGAATGGTGATACTGTGAGGTTGGAGGAAAGGTGGAGTAGAAAGGGGGAACCAATCTCAGAGATCTACATATGACCTCCTCCTTGGGGTATGGACAAGAGGGAAGTGTGTGAAGGGACACATCAGACAGTGTGCAATATAACAAAATGATAATAATTATTAGGGGCTTATGGGGAAGGGAAAGTGAGGAGAGAGGGGAAATATGGGGAGCTGATGCCGGGGACCTAAGTAGAAGAAGGATGTTTTGAGAATGATGATGGCAACAAATGTGCAAATGTGGTGTGCACACAACTGGTGTTATGTATTGATTGTGATAAGAGTTTATGAGCCTCCAATAAAATGATCTATTTAAAAAATATTGCTAATAGATTTCCAGTTTGGGCCTGGTAACCACAAGCTGGGTGATTCAAACCCACTGGCCATTCTGTAAGAGAAAACATGAGGCTGGCGTGCTTGCAGAAAGATCTGCAGTCTCAGTGGCACTAGGGAGAAGTCCTCCTCTGGTCTAAAGGCTTGCTACTCGTTGGGGTTTACTTAGAGGCAATGGGCTTTTCAAGGGACTGAGACAAAGTTATTATTGAGCAAATTGTATACAGGCATCTCCTCACCCCGGAGACATCTTTCAACACATCTTGTGTGGAATAAACTGATGCATCTATGAACTGAAACCCTAGTAGAAATAATCTATTGACTATGTCCCCTACACACCTTTTTCACCATTCCACTGCCTGTTAAACAGTGATGAGTCCCACGTTTTCTGAATCAAACATGATTACAAATAATAAGATATTAAAATCTAACACTCTTTTATTATTATTGCAAAAAGGTATTTCTACACTTTCCATAGAAGAGAATTGCCAATATTGTTTTTGCAACACCATACATAAGACCATCTAATGCATCCATTGAGCCAAGGTAGAAGAATGAACTGTTTTATAAGTAACTCTAATTTTTTACTTATTTTTCTATGATCAAAATTTTGTTTGCATAGGCATGATAGTCTACCAACTACAGTTAATCAATAAAGATAATGTCATTGCCATGAAGCACACAAAGCATTCAAGACACAAAATAGCAAGGGGTAAATCTGTGCCAGGTCATAATGCGTCTTCTTCAAGGAACCACATTGCTGATGCTCAGTACACGTTACCAAAAGACGGCACTGCTTGGCCTCATGACATCAAACCTTTATAAATTCATTACTCAGTACTTGAAACATTCATTTATATTTTCTTACATGAAGTTATTATGCATTTAGCTTTTATTCATTTAAAAACGTTCCACTGCATTAGTTCTTCAAAGGGATTTCCAAAGTGTTCAATTGCTTCTTCCCACTCGGCTTCTCTGCTCTTTTGGAGAAGAGCCAGGTTCCCAGTCCTTGCACTTTTACTTGTAACTCTCCTCATCCACTTGTTCCACGGGTTGTGAAAAGAGATTTTATTTCATGACTGCCTAACAGTGAGAGTTCCTTTCTATTTTTTTTTAATCAAGCTTAAAAAAAATTAAGCTGGCATCTTTATAATGCTGGAGCTTTTGCTCACCGAGGAATCAAACCCTCTGAACAATGAATGCTTGTCTAAAGCAACTATTCACAGAAGGCACTGCTTTCTGGGGAATGGGAAAAGTTTTTACCTACTGACAAAAGGGAGCACATAGCAGAATAGACTGAACCCAGTGCAAAGTGCTTAGCGTTACCAGGGCTGAAATAAGGAAGGAGATCAGTTACAGCCCCTCTGCTATTGACCCGCTATCAAAAGGACGCTGCAGAAATTCAAAGATCCAGCAGCCGACCAGATGAGACCATGTGCTTTCCTTTTGACTGTCCTTAATTTACAGATTTTAAAAATGCTCAGAGAGGCTGGAGGGCTTATCAGCAAGTGTGAATTAAAGTGTGGTGACAGAGCGCTAGTGAGAGTCTGAGAGACAGAAAGGACACGTCTTGAGAAAATTGTCTAGTATGTAAAAATAACTTAGCAGTTACATCACAATTTCATTTCATGTCTTGTAGAGCTCAATACTTTCAAAGGCTCAGACTTGGAACTCCGTCTCCGGCACACCGCCCTGTCCCCTCCACTCGCCCTCCCTGCTGTGCTGAATAGGGGCCTCAGGAATAGTTCGGGAGGCTTTCAGTGGGAAGAATAAGAGAAAGAAGATCAAGGTATCACAAAGGGGCATGCTGGGGGCAGCATAGGACAAAGGTGGCATGAGAGTGAGAACGTGGAGAGACAAACCATCTGTTAGTGAAAAACCACAGAACACTTTAGGATCTGTAAGGGGCCCATCTCCAGCTGGTCCTGTCTTGTGAGTGGCAAAACCATGCCTAAAAAAGCATGCTCCTTTCTAGCACACCACAAACATATTATATTTCTTGGATGTATCTTGAGTAGATTCCTTTTGCATGCAAGATCACATTACATTTTTCCCTGAATATAAAAATTTAAAAGTTGCTTTTGATTTAGCTATGTTCTTTGAAAGGTAAAAAGTAACTGTTTACCTTATACATAAGCACCTGCAATTGAACATACTGGGAAGCATAGCATCTTTAAGGTCTGTCCTATATTGTTTCATACTCTTTAAGATTAATATACAGAGAAAAAATTTATATGAATAAAATCTCTCTTATCTGAATATTTGCTCTTTCAATGTCTAATAGGCATGTAGGCTACTGGAAGCCTAGATTTTGAGGTGAGTGCTTCCCAGATGGCTTAATACACATGATTTATCTAGAAAGCTGTCTCTATGGGAGTCCTAGTTAATTTCCACCCCTGGTAATTTCCCATGTATAACAGCTTTACTCTTGTGTGTCTGCATTAATTTCTGTAGTAAAAATTGGAGCAGAGAATGATTCCAGTTGAGCACTTATAAAGAAGATGCTTTAACACCATTCCAGGAAGTAAAGAAATAATCATGTAGTTTCCAAAATTACATCAGCTGCTCAAAATTATACCAACTATTACTGCTGATAACACTGAGTTTAGTAGAATTAGCTAACATGAGAATTGTTTTCATTTTTTTCTGCTCCTTTTATAATTCAGGGGATAAAACTACAGCTCATGTGGTTACTGGGGCTCTCTCTTCTCCCTCTGGCTTTGATAATATTCAGTTCATTGACTTTTCCTACTTCCTCATATTAGATATGAAATAAAATATGTGAAAATTCAAGCTAAAGTACTCTATTACTAATATTGAAGCATGAGAAAAGGAAGAGATCTACGTTAAAAAGTTAAAATGTTCATGCTTTCTTCACACAAAAGATATTTCATGATGGTTCTTACATAAAATAAAATAATGTGTACATTTTTGTACATAGAATATTATCATTGTATTGATGTGTGGTTGAATGATCAATTAGAGAAGCCTAGGTTTTTATACATTGGATATGTTAGTGTGTGTTAGGGATGTGTTTTCTTCTATGTTAGCTAACACTGTCAGAATTCAAATAGTGATGGAAAAGAGGAAATCTTATAATGGCTGCAATTTTTAGTGTAATCTAAGTTACATAAATTACAATAGAAAGCTAAAAAATAATACTCATCTTTGTAGAAACAATTTTCCACTTGTTATTTTTGCTGTCCTTAGCAGAAAGAGAACAAAAATCCTAGATCTCATATGTATGATCTTCACATATATGCTAACCAAATTGTATTTTGCCTTTTTTCTCCCATCCCACGAGAAAAAGGTGATGCAGCTATTTCAGAAGTTGGAAGCAGATATTGAACTTTATTTTAGTCTCAGGAATGACAAATTTCAAGACAAAATGCATTAAATGGAGCAAAAATAGTCATTTAATTTGGTAAAAAGTATACAATAACGATAATTTACAGGAATAAAACTTTTGTACAGAAACAACCTTGATATGTATAAATCATAAATTCTTTTAAAACCATAGAAATCAAACCAAATAGAAATAGAAATAAGCTGTGAAGTTTTTACCTATTTTTCTCTTCGATATCAAATGAATAAATGAAGTATGGCAGAAATGATAACTGGACACTAAACTTCATAACAAATATACCATCACTTTTGGTTTTAAATTTCTGAGTCTATGTAATAGAAATAAATGCCACAACAAAATCTAAAATAATTACAAAAAATAGAAATTGCAAATGCTGCAACCATTAACCAAGATATATTGAAATCATAAATTTAATAAAGCTTATTTTAACCAAAATAGAAAAAACCCTGAACAGTCATTAATAAGATAGATAAATCATTTCCATCAGTATTGGGTTAAAGAAAAAATTTAAATGTCATCGCATATATTTTGAAACTAATACTATATATTATATGAGTAAAGTTATGTTCAGAGATAAATTTGTAACAATGACTATTTTTAATTAAATGAGAATGAAAATAAGTTAATAAATGCACTAAGAAAATACTCAGTATTTTATAAAATAATTCTTTTATAAAATAATTTATTAATTTTTTATTTATAAAATATTTAAATAACTAATTATATAAGAAAACAATTATATTTGTAATGTAATTAAGAGTAAGTTACTAATTATGAATAGAATTTAGTGAACCAGAAATTACAAAACAGGAGTATTGATTAACAAATTTTTTGTCACAAATTTGTTTGACACAACATGGTATTTAAATATGCCTCAAAAATAAATGAAGGAAAAGCAACACCACAAAATCAGAGTAAAAGAATTTGAATAATGCTTTTTTTAGAATTTGAATGATGTTAATTAATATTCATTCAGTACTTTCATGTGCCAGTCTCTCACAATCACATTATTTGTTATCACATATAGTTTTCACTTTTAAACCCTTGGAGGTAAGTATTAGCTTCTTAGCACTTTCTAACATAGGAATCACGAAAGAACAAGAAAATTAATTATAACTATCTTCAAGATCACAAAGTGATTTGTTAATTTAAAAATATTCTATTAAATATTGTAAGATATAAAAATATTATAGCATGTATTTATTATTATATTTAGATTATAAATATATTTATGTGTATAAATTTTTCGTTTATATAAACATATAGCAATGAAATATAGTAATATAAGTTTTATATTTATAAGTAATATTTTCATGTTCAATATTGCAATAATAGTTATTTAAGCAACAAGCCCACATGGAAGAAGCACACTAGCTTGCATGAGGTGTGGTTGGGACCAGGTAGGCATCAGAAGACCACAAACAAACATAGTGTTGAGAAGAGGAGGATTAGATCATAGACCCAAAATTCATCTCTAGACACTGGGACATCCCCTCACAGAAGGGTTACAAGGAAGGAATGAGGCAACCAGGGAACAGTATATCACCTATGAAACACTCAATCTTCCTCTGGTTCCTTGAGGCTTCCTCAAACAACACCATCATGACCTTCACACTGCCTTTCACTGCAGACTAGACTGGAGCATGTGCAAAGGTACAGATAAGAGATATGAGATCACAGCACAGAGAATCCAGGAATGGGAATGGGAGTATTGAGTGATACAAGAAGGGTAGGGGAAAAGTGGGAGAGGAGGGAGGGCGAACTGATTGCAATGAGCAACACACACACACACACACACACACTCACCCAGGGGCACAAACAACATAAACTATGGAGGAAGGGAAATAGCAATCGGTGTAAAATATGAAAATGATAATAATTTATAATTTATCAAAGGGTCACAAGGGTTGAGGGAGAAAGAGGAGCTGGTACCAATGACAATATAAAGTAAATATCTAGAAAATAGTGATGACAACATATGTATAAATATGCTTGATGCAATTGATGTATAGATAATTATAAGAACTGTAAAAGTCCCTAATAAAATGATCTGTTAGTTAAAATTATATTAAATGTAAATAAGTTTTATGTTAAGTTATAGTAACTTAAAATTAAATGTTATACTAAATTATAATATGTGATATTGATCTTTTCCTTTTCTAATGCTTAAATATTTTAGTTTGATGGCAAAATATTTTAGTTTGAATCACCTCATCTTTCCTTTCAGATCTAATATGTGAAAGTTGGAAAGGACAGTGAACTCAATATAGAAGTCAGACAGAGAAGCTAGAGCCCCCCCCCCCCCATGATCTATACATTTTCCCCTAAATTATAAAGGAGACAGAAAAAAATTAATAACAAAAATTCTTGGATTTGCTACATCTAGGAAACTTAGTGTTATCAGCAGTAACAGTAGGCATCATTAGCAGCAGCTGACGTGTTTGGGAGAGGAAAAAATGCTTAAACTAAAAGGCAGTGCTCATATCTCTCTTTCTGCCTAAACTTCTTCATACACACTGGATGGTCTCACCTTGGAATCTATTTGTTTGTTTATGATTATTCTATAACTTTATATAGAATAATCTTTGTAGTTCAAAGATCAAGTACATTATCTGGATCATGACATTCAATTAAAAAAATCACTGCCTGACTAACGGCGAATTGAATGGATGAAGTCTGTGGAATATGTCTCACATGGTACATTTTGAAGTCGTGTTCATTGGTTCTGTGTTACATACTGTATCTGTCAAATTGTAAATGGCTGGTAGACCATACAGTTCCTAAACACTAAAAACTTGTATATCTTCTTCATATTTTTAATACTTCCCAGCATCAAAGACAATATCAGTAAGAACTGTTGACTGAATGAGTAGTAATCTTCCTTGCCTTATTATTCTGGAGTAAACTAATAAAATTAAGTTTTTCAAACAGCTCCATAAAGATGAGATTTCTTGGCAACAAAAGATGAATAAAAATGATGATATTGTGAAGTCAAGGCTGAAATAGCCACAGTTTGTGTCTTGGTCATTTTACTCACCAAAATAACATTATAATGGGACACCGTATGAAATTTAGAATTTTTGGTAGTACTATTAAAAATATCTAAAAGATGAAAAGTCACTCTGATTCGTCTGATTCTTTAAATTCTATATCTTGTATCATATTATGTAACTGATAGGACTTCATAAAATCTTCTGTCCTAGAATTTAATACCAGAAACCAGTATGGGTGATTTTTATTATTTATAATATTTGCTATTGATCACATATCATCAGTCTCTACTTTCACCTTCTGAAATAGTTGCATGCATTTTCTTCTTATGGGGTAGAAGTACAAAAGGAAAAATAAAATTTCGTTGTGATCTATGTTATGATTATACATACAAGGTATAGAATGTTTCTTTTAGGCTAAGGACATTGAAAATAGCAAGTGGAAAATTGTCCCAACAAACATAAGCATCTCCAATACACTTCCAGAAAAAAAAACAAGCTGACAATTATTATCCCTTTAAGGTTTGTGATGTTTCGGTCAAAGAATTGTCTTATGTAGTAAAAGAAACCAAATAGAGATAGGCAAATTAAAGGGATTTCTTTTTCTCCATAATACTAGAAATAAGCAATCAGACTCTTAACCTCTTTCAAGAATGGATATCTGAGTGCTGTTGAGTTGGTGTCATTGGTCCACTTGTTTCTTTCTATGTCAACGTGCCTTAAGGCAGGGAGCACCTGAGGTTTGACCTTCCAACATTCTTTTTTTTTTCTCTCTCTTAAGGGATTGGAAGGTAATAAAAGCTGTTGTCAAGTATTTGGACTCTTGATCCATTCCCCAAGAAGTTCAGTTACAAAGAGCAAGAGAATAACCAACAGGGGACTCTGTCATAATGAATCTCAGTGAAGCCAATGCGGGCAGACCTTCCAACTCCTTTTCATATCAGGAATTGTCTTTGCCCTTTTCCAGTGACAGCCCATGAAGTTGCATGCATGTTTTTATCTTTTTCCAACCATAATACAACCAAGGAGAAAATAATGTATTTCATATATAACACTCAGCCTGCAAAATTTACTCATAATTTTTTTAGTATTGTCTTTAAAGAGCAATTTCAATCAAGTCAAATAACAGTGCTAGATTATCAAAATTAATTTTTTAAAATTCTTTAATGCAATTTCACAGGAGAAAAATGTAACACAATTATGATCATTCTAGCTATCTGAATCATTAGTAAGTGAATTAAAATGCTGCAAAATAAATTAGTCAGTTCTCCACCAGAAGTGCACATGAATATATTGTCACAATTTAAATATAGTTAAGGGATACTCACTAGATCACTTCTACTAAGGATATGAAAAAACATTTAAGGTAAGTTCAGAAAGAGGCAGTAAGCATTTTAGTAATACAGCAATTTGACATGGTCATGATAATCAATCATGTTTTCTAATGTGTGTAACACTTTTAGTTACGTAAAATTCATAAATCCTATAATTCAATATGGTTTTGCATTTTATATAAAAATAGTGATGGGTTGCAAGAAAAAAAAACTCTTTTTATTTATTTATTTATTTTAAAAATTTTATTAGGCATCACTGCCCTCTGGTGGTGGGAGTAGGAGACTTAGTCTTCGCTCCTGTGAGCTAGAATTGAACCTCCATCCCAGGGGGCCGCAGTCCTGCGCCCAACCACTAGGCCACCGGGGCTCAGCTATTTATTTTTTTTAAACTCTCACTTTTAAGACAGCTTGAACACTACTGGGGAAGCTAATGTTGACTGCAAATGCTCATACCTGCAAGAGTGAATTCAAAATTCCAATACAGTAGTGGTGCAAGCAAGTCATGATAACAGGATGGATATTAGGAATGCAAAGGTTTTTGATCCAAAAATGCAAACATATACCCCAAGTCTGGGCTAAAAACTAGGGCAAGTTCATGAATGTATGAACATACAGTTGCACAGAAACCATGGTCAGCATGTCCTATATATATCTGCAAAGCTATTCTCAGCTTAAAATTTTTAATAATTTTATTTTGAAGAATGTTCTTTCTAACTGAACTCTGATGGTTCAAAGGAATGAGCATAGAAGTAAAAGTGATAGCTAAAATACGTAGAGCTGCCATCTCTTACTACTGTATTTATGCACACATCTTGATATGGAGAATTCTGCTAGACATCGGATGATTCAGAGTTCAATGAAATTCAAGAGAATACATGGCATGCATTGTGTTAATAAGTTATTTCTAATGAAAAAAGTCATTGGTCTTGCAAAATTCTATTAAGAGATCTCTTGATGGGCCCACCATATATTTTCTGATACAAAGCAAAATTCAACAAACAAATTTTATTAACTTCTGACCCATTGCAGATTAAAGCAGAAACTAAAAACCAAAGAAGCAAAAGGAAAAGAGTTTGGTTCTTTAAAAGGCTTAATAAAATTGTCAAA